>JBBPBX010011143.1:4529-17403 GCA_038048925.1 Garcialebias charrua | reverse complement strand
CGTTTTGGTGACCCCTTCCATGGGCCACTGAATCAGAGCATCCAGTTGCATTTATGTGGAGATGAAAATGTTACAGAATGAATTTAACAGAAGAAATACAAGTTACAGGCATGATGGAAATAAGATAAGATTGATGGAAAAGGGAGCTGCAGGAGTTTGGTTTTTCTGCAGGCTCTGAAGTCCCAAGATGGCGCCAAGCAGCCACACCTGCAATCCATTCCCTTGATGAGCATCAGGAGCATATAAGGCTACAGAAGAGCTCTACTCCCCGCTGGAGCATTACATGCCTACCAGTATTTGCGCTTCTAGCCTCTAAGTGTGATTAACTGTAATAGTTAAGACTTACCCTTGTCCAACAATGTTCAGTCATGTCATCTGGATGGTTTCTTTTTTTATTGAGACATTTCATTCTTTCATCCTTCATCCAAAAGGTCTTTTTCAATCTGAGGAGCCACCTAACAACATTTGTTTCCACAAACAGCACACCCCATAGTCACCCGCTTTGGATGTTATCAACCATACGTAGCGGTCAGTTTGCCATTATCATCCCCATACGTAGCAGTCAGATTGCCCCTCCTGTACCTCCTAGGAGGTTTAAAGGTACGTTGTCACGTTACAAGCAATGACAGCAGGCTCCGTCTTTAGCTACATGGTTAGGTTTAGAGTAAAGGGTCTTGGGTTAGGTTTAGGGTCTGGTTAGGTTTAGGCACAAGAGTGAGGGGGTTAGGTTTAGGGTCTGGTTAGGTTTAGGCACAAGAGTGAGGGGGTTAGGTTTAGGGTTGGTCCTCTGGGTCAGGTTTAAGGTTAGGTTTAGGAAACCGGTTACATAAGCTGAAAAACACAAAAACACAACACTTCCGAGTTTACAGAAACACTCTGCCTACTCACAGCGATTATAACGCTGATAATGTTCTTTTAAACATGCTAGGAGGTAGATTGTGACAGTTTTGCCGTTACATATGGGGATGATAACAGTTGATAATGCCCATTGTATGGACTGACAACATCCAAATCCGTTGCCATAGTGGGGAAAACAAACAAAAAAACAAACAGTTTGCTGATGCTAAGATGGCCTCCGGGGCCCACCCTCTCCTCTGGGGCCTGCTCTCTCCCCTGTCAACTCCTCTGAGACACTCATGCCAAAGTGGTCCAAAACACCAAAATTCATGCTCAATAATTCAGTTATAAAATCCAACACTGATCAGTCAGGTCATCTGGACGGTTTATTTTTTTGCTGTGATGTTTCATCCAAAGGACTTCTTCAATCTGAGGAGCCACCAACCAAAACTGTCACACAAACAGCATACTCCACAGTGAGGAAAATAAAAAACTTTACCCTTGTGCTCTCTCTGTGTTTCAGCCTCAACTCCTCTGAAAAACCCTGAGAGCCTTGTGAACTTCCTCAGCTGTCTCCACCACCTTACAACCACTTGCTTGCCACACCTGTGAATCTACTTCAACGCCTTCGTCCCTTGTGCTGGAACCCCTTCGGATCCTCATCTTCGCTTCGTTCCATGACACAAACTGTAAAAAAAAGAAGTCACATTTCTCATTAGCCGTGTTTCCATCAAGGTTTCTAGATGCACATTTTGAAGCATCGCATCAGAAAAGCTAAATGGAAATGGCAAAATTTGAGTTAACTTCCTCTAATTCGCTCAAAAGTTGATACGCTCGCTTGAGGTGGTTTTTGGGGGCTTCGAAACAGAGCTGATGCGCAAAACGACAGATGGAAACAGATTTTCCGACTCAGTTCTGCCGTAGCGAACATTCACGTCACGTGACTGATCAGCTGTTTCCGCTCCGGACAACATGTAACATCGCTAAAACTAGTTGGCATGACAGAATAAATACAACTTGCCCGATAGCAACACGTACCTGAAATATTCTCTCCATTTTGACGAGATGTGTGGCCGGGTTCTGTTTTCAACCGCTACTTCCTGTTTACTGTAGACATGCGCAGTGCTGACGTCTGACGTAATGACGCTGACGTCTGACGTAATGACGCTGTGCGTGGCTTGGTAGATGCGCTTCAAGCCAGTAGATGGAAACACTTCTGATCCGCATTAATTTGTATTTACATTTTTGCGAGATTTCAAAAATTAGCTCAAAATTCGAAATGAAAATAGATGGAAACACGGTTAGTTCAATGATCGACTTTGTTGTCGTCTCATCTGATCTGCGGCCGCATGTCCTGGACACTCGGGTGAAGAGAGGGAGCTGTCAACTGACCACTACCTGGTGGTGAGTTGGCTCCGATGGTGGGGGAGGATGCCGGTCAGACCTGGCAGACCCAAACGTATTGTGAGGGTCTGCTGGGAACGTCTGGCAGAGTCTCCCGTAAGACGGAGCTTTAACTCCCACCTCCGGGAGAGCTTTGAACACGTTCCGAGGGAGGCGGGGGACATTGAGCCCGAGTGGGCCATGTTTCGCGCCTCTATTGTCGAGGCAGCTTATCGGAGTTGTGGCCGCAAGGTTGTTGGTGCCTGTCGTGGTGGCAACCCTCGAACCCGGTGGTGGACACCGGCGGTGAGGGATGCTGTCAAGCTGAAGAAGGAGTCCTATTGGGCCTTTTTGGCCTGTGGGACCCCGGAAGCAGCAGATAGGTACCGGCAGTCCAAGCGGCATGCGGCTCGGGTGGTTGCTGAGGCAAAAACTCGGGCGTGGGAGGAGTTCGGAGAGGCCATGGAGAATGACTTCCGTACGGCTTCGAGGCGATTCTGGTCCACCATCCGGCGTCTCAGGGGGGGAAAGCGGTACGCGACCAACACCATTTATGGTGGGGATGGCGTGCTGTTGACCTCAACTCGGGATGTTGTGAGTCGGTGGGCGGAATACTTCGAAGACCTCCTCAATCCTACTGGCACGTCTTCCACTGAGGAAGCGGAGCCTGGGGACTTTGGATCGGGCTCTCCAATCTCTGGTGCGGAGGTCGCCGAGGTGGTTAAAAAGCTCCGCGGTGGCAAGGCTCCGGGGGTGGATGAGATTCGTCCTGAGTTCCTTAGGGCTCTGGATGTTGTGGGGTTGTGTTGGCTTACGCGACTCTGCAATATCGCGTGGACATCGGGGGCAGTTCCCTTGGATTGGCAGACTGGGGTGGTGGTTCCCCTATTCAAAAAGGGGGACCGTAGGGTGTGTTCCAACTATAGAGGGATCACACTCTTAAGCCTCCCTGGTAAGGTCTATTCAGGGGTTCTGGAGAGGAGGGTCCGTCGGATAGTCGAACCTCGGATTCAGGAGGAGCAGTGTGGTTTTCGTCCTGGTCGTGGAACACTAGACCAGCTCTACACCCTCAACAGGGTCCTGGAGGGTGCGTGGGAGTTTGCCCAACCAGTTTACATGTGCTTTGTAGACTTGGAAAAGGCATTCGACCGCGTCCCTCGGGGGGTTCTGTGGCGGGTACTCCGGGAGTATGGGGTACCAGGCCCATTGATATGGGCTGTTAGGTCCCTGTACGACCGGTGTCAGAGCTTGGTCCGCATTGCCGGCAGTAAGTCAGGCTCGTTTCCGGTGAGAGTTGGACTCCGCCAAGGTTGCCCTTTGTCACCGATTCTGTTTATAACTTTTATGGACAGAATTTCTAGGCGCAGCCAAGGTGTTGAGAGGATCCGTTTTGGTGGCCTTAGAATCGCTTCTCTGTTTTTTGCAGATGATGTGGTCCTATTGGCTTCATCAGCTCGTGATCTACAGCTTTCGCTGGAGCGGTTTGCAGCTGAATGTGATGCGGCCGGGATGAGGATCAGTTCCTCCAAATCCGAGGCCATGGTCTTGAGCCGGAAAAGGGTAGCGTGCCCTCTCCGGGTCGGGGAGGAGGTCCTTACCCAAGTGGAGGAGTTTAAGTATCTCGGGATCTTGTTCACGAATGAGGGAAAACTGGAGCGTGAGATCGATAGGCGGATAGGTGCAGCGTCCGCAGTGAAGCGGGCGCTGTACCGGTCTGTCGTGGTGAAGAGAGAGCTGAGTCAAAAGGCAAAGCTCTCAATTTACCGATCGATCTACGTTCCCACCCTCATCTATGGTCATGAGCTTTGGGTTATGACCGAAAGAACAAGATCTCGGATACAAGCGGCTGAAATGAGTTTTCTCCGCAGGGTGGCTGGACTCTCCCTTAGAGATAGGGTGAGAAGCTCAGTCATCCGGGAGGGACTCGGAGTAGAGCCGCTGCTTCTCCACATCGAGAGGAGCCAGTTGAGGTGGCTCGGGCATCTGGTTAGGATGCCTCCTGGACGCCTCCCTGGTGAGGTGTTCCGGGCATGTCCCACCGGGAGGAGACCCAGAGGAAGACCCAGGATACGCTGGAGGGACTATGTTTCTCGGCTGGCCTGGGAACGCCTTGGGATTCCCCCAGAGGAGCTGCTCCAAGTGGCTGGGGAGAGGGAAGTCTGGGCCTCCCTACTTAGGCTGCTACCCCCGCGACCCGACCCCGGATAAGCGGAAGAAAATGGATGGATGGATGGATGGATACACGGTTACTGTCTTCCACCAACTGGACCTCTCTTCTCGTCCTCCAGGGTTCCAGATCCTCCCTTGTACATTTGTGGTATAGTGACACTGAAAATGCAGCACTGTTAAATATCTTACATTTTGGAGTTGTCTCGCTTCAGTTCATACTCTCTGGGTTCCTAGTGTTTGTTACAGGAGCAAACAAGATGATGTGCATACAGTGTAAAAGAATCCTCAGATCATCCTTCTGATCAAACAAACCACTGATCCATGATGTATCTGCTTTTATTCATCCTTTTGCTTCAGCACTCTTTAATGCAAACAACTGTGAAAGCAGCACTTATTAGGACACTTCAGGCCTGCTTTGTTTCCACATAAACACCATCTCTGATGATTGAAGCGCTTGGCTCTGCTCATGGTGAAATATTAATGTTGTTATCCGAAAAGAACCAAGGTCTGGTTTCATGTGGTTCATTAATTTGACTATACTAACTTTTATTACATTCTAAGAAATCAACAAAACAGTTTGACTAAATTGTTTCCTGTAAAAATACCGTTTTAATGTGCTCTCCTTACGTGCACGTGTGCATTAAGTCCCTGCTTTTTAATTTAAACCAGCTTTGAGCTGCTTTGCTTCTTGTGCATTGGGAAGTTCTGAAACCTTTTGAATCCATTTCTATCCATGAAATATTGAATATTATGAGCACAAAGCTTCAAGTACCGTACTTTCTGCTCTTTAAGTCGCTCCGCCCTATATGTCACATTAGTCCAACTATGTCCAATAAAGTGGAAAAATCCATAAACGTGTCGCATCTCCGTGCACGTCGCATCTATTATGCATCACCGCTGACGCGTCGCGTATGTTACGCGTCACCACAAATGGCTACAGGAGCGTGTACGGTAGGACTTTAACAAGACTAACACTTAAAAACAATTATTTGTTTGCTGAAAATTATAGCAAAGATGTGTCTGAGCTGAACTTTTCCTTAATAAATGCACGTAATATTCAAATCAGCTGAATAAAAAAAATAGTTTTGCTACGTCGGTGCTGTAACTCGTGCACGCGCAGCGAGCGGATACGCTTAATTTCTTTGAAATTTAACAAGATTAAAACCTAAAAATATATATTTGTTTGCTGACATCTCGGTGTTGTTGCCCCCTATCTCGGTGCCTGTACGTTGGGGTTCACCCCGGTGAACGAGATGGTAGCCTCCCTTCGCCTACGTGTGGGGGGACGGGCTCTGACTGTTGTTTGTGCCTATGCGCCGAACGGCAGCGCAGATTACCCACCCTTTTTGGAGTCCTTGGAGGGGGTATTGGAGGGTGCGCCTCCTGGGGACTCCCTTGTTCTGCTGGGGGACTTCAACGCTCACGTGGGCAATGACAGTGAGACCTGGAGGGGTGTGGTTGGGAGGAACGGCCCCCCTGATCTGAACCCGAGTGGTGTTCTGTTGTTGGACTTCTGTGCTCGTCATGGATTGTCCATAACGAACACCATGTTCAGGCATAAGGGTGTCCATATGTGCTCTTGGCACCAGGACACCCTAGGTCGTAGTTCAATGATCGACTTTGTTGTCGTCTCATCTGATCTGCGGCCGCATGTCCTGGACACTCGGGTGAAGAGAGGGGCGGAGCTGTCAACTGACCACTACCTGGTGGTGAGTTGGCTCCGATGGTGGGGGAGGATGCCGGTCAGACCTGGCAGACCCAAACGTATTGTGAGGGTCTGCTGGGAACGTCTGGCAGAGTCTCCCGTAAGACGGAGCTTTAACTCCCACCTCCGGGAGAGCTTTGAACACGTTCCGAGGGAGGCGGGGGACATTGAGCCCGAGTGGGCCATGTTTCGCGCCTCTATTGTCGAGGCAGCTTATCGGAGTTGTGGCCGCAAGGTTGTTGGTGCCTGTCGTGGTGGCAACCCTCGAACCCGGTGGTGGACACCGGCGGTGAGGGATGCTGTCAAGCTGAAGAAGGAGTCCTATTGGGCCTTTTTGGCCTGTGGGACCCCGGAAGCAGCAGATAGGTACCGGCAGTCCAAGCGGCATGCGGCTCGGGTGGTTGCTGAGGCAAAAACTCGGGCGTGGGAGGAGTTCGGAGAGGCCATGGAGAATGACTTCCGTACGGCTTCGAGGCGATTCTGGTCCACCATCCGGCGTCTCAGGGGGGGAAAGCGGTACGCGACCAACACCATTTATGGTGGGGATGGCGTGCTGTTGACCTCAACTCGGGATGTTGTGAGTCGGTGGGCGGAATACTTCGAAGACCTCCTCAATCCTACTGGCACGTCTTCCACTGAGGAAGCGGAGCCTGGGGACTTTGGATCGGGCTCTCCAATCTCTGGTGCGGAGGTCGCCGAGGTGGTTAAAAAGCTCCGCGGTGGCAAGGCTCCGGGGGTGGATGAGATTCGTCCTGAGTTCCTTAGGGCTCTGGATGTTGTGGGGTTGTGTTGGCTTACGCGACTCTGCAATATCGCGTGGACATCGGGGGCAGTTCCCTTGGATTGGCAGACTGGGGTGGTGGTTCCCCTATTCAAAAAGGGGGACCGTAGGGTGTGTTCCAACTATAGAGGGATCACACTCTTAAGCCTCCCTGGTAAGGTCTATTCAGGGGTTCTGGAGAGGAGGGTCCGTCGGATAGTCGAACCTCGGATTCAGGAGGAGCAGTGTGGTTTTCGTCCTGGTCGTGGAACACTAGACCAGCTCTACACCCTCAACAGGGTCCTGGAGGGTGCGTGGGAGTTTGCCCAACCAGTTTACATGTGCTTTGTAGACTTGGAAAAGGCATTCGACCGCGTCCCTCGGGGGGTTCTGTGGCGGGTACTCCGGGAGTATGGGGTACCAGGCCCATTGATATGGGCTGTTAGGTCCCTGTACGACCGGTGTCAGAGCTTGGTCCGCATTGCCGGCAGTAAGTCAGGCTCGTTTCCGGTGAGAGTTGGACTCCGCCAAGGTTGCCCTTTGTCACCGATTCTGTTTATAACTTTTATGGACAGAATTTCTAGGCGCAGCCAAGGTGTTGAGAGGATCCGTTTTGGTGGCCTTAGAATCGCTTCTCTGTTTTTTGCAGATGATGTGGTCCTATTGGCTTCATCAGCTCGTGATCTACAGCTTTCGCTGGAGCGGTTTGCAGCTGAATGTGATGCGGCCGGGATGAGGATCAGTTCCTCCAAATCCGAGGCCATGGTCTTGAGCCGGAAAAGGGTAGCGTGCCCTCTCCGGGTCGGGGAGGAGGTCCTTACCCAAGTGGAGGAGTTTAAGTATCTCGGGATCTTGTTCACGAATGAGGGAAAACTGGAGCGTGAGATCGATAGGCGGATAGGTGCAGCGTCCGCAGTGAAGCGGGCGCTGTACCGGTCTGTCGTGGTGAAGAGAGAGCTGAGTCAAAAGGCAAAGCTCTCAATTTACCGATCGATCTACGTTCCCACCCTCATCTATGGTCATGAGCTTTGGGTTATGACCGAAAGAACAAGATCTCGGATACAAGCGGCTGAAATGAGTTTTCTCCGCAGGGTGGCTGGACTCTCCCTTAGAGATAGGGTGAGAAGCTCAGTCATCCGGGAGGGACTCGGAGTAGAGCCGCTGCTTCTCCACATCGAGAGGAGCCAGTTGAGGTGGCTCGGGCATCTGGTTAGGATGCCTCCTGGACGCCTCCCTGGTGAGGTGTTCCGGGCATGTCCCACCGGGAGGAGACCCAGAGGAAGACCCAGGATACGCTGGAGGGACTATGTTTCTCGGCTGGCCTGGGAACGCCTTGGGATTCCCCCAGAGGAGCTGCTCCAAGTGGCTGGGGAGAGGGAAGTCTGGGCCTCCCTACTTAGGCTGCTACCCCCGCGACCCGACCCCGGATAAGCGGAAGAAAATGGATGGATGGATGGATGTTTGCTGACATTATAGTATAAGTGTTTCTGAGCTTAACTTTAAATGCACGCAATCGTCAAATCAGCTGGATTTAAATTGTTTCGCTTTGACGGTCTTCCAAACGGTGCGAAAATAAATAATAAATAAATAGAATTTTCGCTCAAACATCTCCTAAAGATAACTTGTTGTAAATGTCCATCCAGTGATTACTATCTGTAATCTAAAAAAGCTAAGTCTGGTCCTCTGGACATTCAAAAAACAAAAAACAAAACGAAGCAAAAAAAAATTGTAGAAACGTTTCATCTTTCGTCCGAAAGACTTCCTCAGTCTGAGGTGCTGTATTCAGCTCAGTCTTATAAATAGCACCCTCTCACAGTGGATCAACCAGTTTGCTGATGACAGCCGAAACCAGCTGCTCACATGATCAAGGAGGACCATCAGCCTAACTATGGAGCACCCTGATGGTTGTTTACTATTCACAGAGGGCGGAGTGATACTAGCAATAACAGCATTGTAAGAGGGGGACAGTTGAACCTGGAGGCCTCCACCCCTGTTTTATGATGGACAGTTTGTCCTTGACCGTTTCTTTACCTGCTGTGCGGGTTGTCCTGACTGGCGTTTCACCTCCATCTGGCTGGTCCGTTGGCTGTCGTCTTGTCGTCCTGGCTGCTGGTTTGATGCCCACTGTTCCGGGCAGCGTAAGGCTGGCTACTTTACCCGTCCTGTGTGGCTGATCGAGGCCAACTGAGGTTCAGCCCGGACTAATCGTCCTGGTGCCAGTGTGAGTGGCGTCTACTGTGGCGCTGTGGTTTTTCCCAGGACTCTTTGGACAGCTGCGGCTTGATTAATCAAACATCTCTCAGGCGGTGGTATTAATTCTGCTGTGGTGTACAATTTGCCTGTGAGGTTTTCCTTTTTTTAGAACATCATATTGAATTGGTCCCTCTTGTAAATGAGTCCCCGTGGCTCAACGAGGCTAACCTGTATAAATAAAGGTTGAATGAATGAAAAAATTGCACTTTTATTGTTGCCTGGAGTTATAAGTAACTGCCTTTTTAAAGTGAGTGGTTTTAAAAGTTAGTATTTTTAATTAAACAAACAATTGTGCAATTTATTGGTGTCTGTGTGAACTACTCTCATGTCTCATCTGCAACGAGTCTGTGTGCCTTAAGGGTAACTGTTTTAGTGAAGCTATTTTAACCAATTTTATATTTTTATTAAAAATAGTGTTTATTTTTCTAAATTAAAGTTGCCTATTTTTTATCCATACCCGTCCGGCTACTGGTCCAGAGGACCAGACTTAGCTTTTTTAGATTTTTCTACCTGGATTATTGAGCATGCATCAGGGTACTTTCTGTAAGTTTAATCAAAATCTGTTGTGTGGTTCTTGAGCTATTTTGCTAACAAACACTGAGGTAACAGTAGTTCAGACCTCCAGAGAGCAGGAGGCCGTGCTGCGACAGAGTGAGTCCGAGCAGAGGAGGCTTCTGTCGGACACATGAGCTGGGAACGGTCGGTGGACCCTAGTAACCGAAAGTGGTACTGCTCCGTCTTTTTTGTCAGAATGAATGGAAAAGGTCATATCTCAGCCAAAAATTAGTCTAAAAATATGGGAAAAAAATCCCTAAATATGTCGCTTCGCCGCATAAGTCACAGGACATGAAAATTAGTTTTAAAAAACTGTGACTTATAGGCCAAAAAATACTGTAATCATTACATTTTACATTCAAATAATCAAATAAGAGATACCAGTGGACAAACCAGTAAATAAATAAATCGAATCCAACTTTTCATATTTTAGAGTGCAACATAGTGTCATCAACATTTATCAACACAACTCCAGTTCATCCCTTGAGTATAAGAACATTTTCTGCATTAAAGTCACAAGAATATTCCTTTAAAATTATTCATAGGACTGAAACTGAGTGAAAAAAGCAGAAAAAGTAACAAAAAGGTACCACATGCAACACCTTATACAAACTCCCCCCCTCTCCTGATGGCCAGGTGCTGACGCTGTCCTCAGACAGCGTAAGGCGATCATTCATCAAGATTAACGCCCGGAAGGCCTCTGGTCCTGACAACATACCTGGTCGTGTGCTGAAGGACTGTGCAGGGGAACTCGCAGCGGTCTTCACGGACATCTTTAACATCTCACTGAGCCAGGCCATCGTCCCCACCTGTTTCAAAGCCACCACCATCATCCCTGTCCCGAAGAAGGCAACGCCCGCATGCCTCAATGACTATCGCCCAGTAGCACTCACCCCCATCCTGATGAAGTGCTTTGAACGGCTAGTCATGAAAAGCATCACATCTGTCCTCCCTGACTCCCTGGATCCCTTCCAATTTGCATACCGACCTAATCGCTCAACCGACGATGCCATCTCCTCTGCCCTTCACACAGCTCTCACACATCTGGACACGAAGGACTCCTATGTTAGAATGTTGTTCATCGACTTCAGCTCGGCATTTAACACCATCATCCCCCAACAGCTCATCCTTAAACTGGACAGTCTGGGGCTGAACACCTCAATGTGTAACTGGCTGCTAGACTTCCTGACCGGGAGACCACAGACAGTGCGGGTCGGGAGTAACACATCTAGCACCATCACATTGAACACAGGGGCCCCACAAGGATGTGTGCTGAGCCCCCTTCTATTCACCCTGCTAACACACGACTGCACACCATCGTACAGCTCCAACCACTTCATCAAGTTTGCGGACGACACAACAGTGGTGGGTCTCATCAGCAACAACGATGAGACGGACTACAGGAACGAGGTGAGCCGCCTGGCCTTGTGGTGCGGACACAACAATCTCACTCTCAACGTGGAGAAGACAAAGGAGATTGTTGTGGACTTCAGGAAGAAGGATGCCCAACATGCCCCTCTGACCATCAACAGCACCGCAGTGGAGAGAGTAGACAGCACCAAGTTCCTGGGAGTGCACGTCTCAAAGGACCTGTCCTGGAGCAGGAACACTGCAGCACTGGCAAAGAAGGCTCACCAGCGTCTCTACTTTCTCCGCAAGCTGAAAAGGGCTGGAGCTTCAACCCCCATCATGAGCACCTTCTACAGAGGTGCCATAGAAAGTGTCCTGACCAGCTGCATCACTGTGTGGTTTGGTGCATGTACTGCATCCTGCCGCAAGAGCCTCCAGCGCATTGTGAGAGCAGCTGAGAAGATCGTGGGCACCTCCTTGCCCTCACTGCAGGACTTACACAGCAAACGCCTCACTCGGAAAGCCCACTGCATGGCAGGTGATCCCACACACCCACTACACAGCTGCTTCAGACTGCTGCCATCAGGGAGGAGACTGAGGAGTCTCCAGGCTCGAACCAGCAGACTGAGAGACAGCTCTGTTCATCAGGCAGTCAGGATGCTAAACACTCTGCCTGCTCTGCCCCCCCTCCCATTTGAACTGCCTTAACACTAAAACTTTCTCACACATTACCACACAACACAAAGATTTTAACACTGGACTCTGTGTCATCAAACGGGTTATTCACTAAACTCTCGGTCATGTGCTCATACAGTTTGCACTACTTCTCATACTTGCACTAATGTTTGTATTACATCACTGCCTATAATCATAATACTGTTTACATTCTCTGTTTACATTTATTAATACTGTTTACTTTTATTACTACTGCTTACATGTAATTACTACTGTTTACATTTACACTACTCTAATATCTACACCACTGCTGATACATATACAGTGTGCTCTGAACGGTCTTATTTAGGGATGCCCAATGTGCCTTACTGCATATGCCACTTTTTGCCTCTATAACAACATCAACTACTACCTCATACATATACAGTACTGTGTACATTAACTCATACGCTGCTTTGCCACTTTGCAAATGTCAATGCTAGAAACCTTTAGTTTATTTTAGTTATACTTTTTATACTCTTTTTTTATACTAGTATGCAAAAACTCAGGACAGTATTATGTTCATTAAATGTTTAATGTTTTAGTTTTAGAGTTGGTGTAAATTTTCATACTCTTATACCACTATGCAAAAAAACTCAGGACAGTGTTAGTTTTACTATTTTATGCTTATGTCTATTATTATATGTTTCAGTGTTTCAATGTTTAGATGTTTACTGTTGCACCGAGGGACTGAGAGAAACGCAATTTCGGTCCTGTGTATGTCCTGTACAGTACATATTGCAGATCTGACAATAAAGTTGACTTTGACTTTGACTTTGACTTTGATACACCTGTCAATAAACTATTATACAGTGATACAGCAATCTATAGCAATGGCCTGGACAAGCAAAGACCTTGTATAACATTTGACCTTGATTTGTGACCTTGATGGTGAAGCTGTGGTGATGAAAAGTGTACAAGTACTGATACAATATGCGACAATCCCACTAGTAATGATGCATGTGAGAATGAACTTTTGTTAAATTATCTCAAGCTGATCAGAAGTTGCTGGCAGGACAAGAGAAAGTTCACGTACAGACAGATGGCGATATCTCAATTCGTCCGCCTTTCAACGTGCAAATATTAAAAACATCACACAAATAAGAACAAAAAAATTGGGGTTCCCAATCCTGGTCCTTGAGGAACAC
>JBBPBX010011142.1:41883-56505 GCA_038048925.1 Garcialebias charrua | reverse complement strand
CAAGTAACCAGAGGCTAGCCACAAACAGGGGTTAAAAGGGGAAATGTGTGAAAGAAAAGGAAGAAAAAAAACTGAAAGGAGCCCTATAAAGTCTTGTGAAAGTCTGGCTGCGATTGGTCAGTATTTTCATGTCAGAGATGTCAAACATGCTACATCTGGCTCAGTTTGTGTGCAGTCAGCAGTGACAGGCTGTACATTTATCAGCTGTCATTGAAAAACAGCAGAAGAAACATGAAAGAGTTCTCACGTAAAGTCACAGATTACTCCCATGAAGTCTTTAAAGCGGCATGTTTGACCAACGTCTGCCCACAGAACAGGATGCTGCTCAAGTTAAAATGTATTTTGAAGCTAAGAAAGTTCATGCTCTCAAAACAAAATGCAGGTCAAACCCAAACCAGATGCTCCTCTAAAGTAAATCAGTCATTTTTAAAAGGACTTTGCTTTTTTACGCTCAATAGGTATTTTAAATCACCCTAAATCCCCACTTACTTTTGTTCAGCTCTTTTGGCCCATCCAGTTTAAATGGCATAAAGGACAGAATAAATGTTCAAATTACATTATTTAAATTCCATTTTCACTTCAGACTTGTAGTTCATTCCCCCCAAGTTGGGTCTAAATGCTCCCCCTGCATTTCATAGAGGATAAATTGTTTTCGCAAGGTGTTAAATTAATGTAGCAATTCGTCCAAATATTTCAGTAATCTGAAGAAATTCAGCTGGTCTGCTGCCATGAACGCTTGTGTGGGAGTTTCACACTGAGGACGGCTTGTGTCAGGACCCAACTGTGCCCAGCAAGCCAGGGGTAAGCACACTGTACCCACCAAGGCTTGCCTGTTACTCACACAAATTGACTAAAGGAAAGCTCTGTCTCTGTGAAGTCATTCGGCTTCAGGAAAAGCATGTGTTAAACTCAAAACTGGGGTTTTCAGACTCTTATTCACTGGAGTTTTTTAACCAAACTGGTTTAAAATCACTTGCAAAGCTTTAGGCTTAAACGTAAGTATACGGTGGTAAGGAGAGACCACTAGCTCTCTGTTCCAGTGTATAGTCTGCACAACACTTCAGTTTGACAGGTTCAATCCTTTCATGATCAAAAATCTAAAACTTTAGGCTTAAGGTCTATTGAATGTGCGTTCATGGTGCAACATAGACCACTTTAATGAAGAAGAATGACCGCAATTGAGTGAAACGTGAACCTGGCATGAGGCATAAGTAAAACCCCTCATGTTTCTTTCAGACATGGAAAGAGACTCTTTGTAGTGCCAAAACTGGCAGGCCACCCCATCAATATGCTGATTGCATCTTTATGTGTAATTAAATGAATCCTGGTTTTAAAGTTCTTCAAAGTGAAAATTATGTTTGGACCATCGGACGGCTAGTTGGAAATTATAAGAGCTGCTCTAAGAAGAAGAAGAAAAAACAACAATAAGTCTTTCTAGAAATAAAGGGAATTGTATTTATTTTTCTGTGTATGTGCGCGTGTGTGTGTGTTCTCCCTGACCACTAAGGGTTGGGTATTTAAACTGAACCAGGGAAGAGCTTTGTTCAGGTTTTTCCCATTTTTAAGTAAAGGGGTCATGTGGCTGACAATGACAAATTGAGCTTAGTGTCGAGATGTAAGACGCGGGAATCAGCCAGTTGTTCAATATGTTCAGGGCTTTGGTAGAAAGCTAAAAATTCCAAGTTAATATATGTTTAACTTTGGAGAACAAAAGGCATCATTGTCTCGTTTGGTGACAAAAAGAACAAAAAGACCTTCAAGAGACTTTACTGTTCCCGCAAATGACCCTGATTTCAACATCACTGAATCAATCAAAGGATCCTGACACAGCTGGAGGCTTGTCCTTAAAGTGAGGTTCAATTTTTTTTTAAAGTGGAAAAGCATGAGACAATGTGAACAGGAGCAAATAGGTGAGAGAATAAGCAAAAGGGAAAATAATTATTTATTTATACAGTAAAATGGAAAATTCAAATCACTGTTTGGCTCTTAATGTCATGTAGATGACCGAGGAAGCTTTGAAGAAAACACAGACAGATTTACCGGTACTTATTTCCATGAAATCATCTACTGTACAGTATGTGGTAAAACAAAAGAAAGCAATTTATAGAAAAGTAGTTCATCAAAGCTGATGGATGTTGTTTTTTTGTTTGTTTTGTTGTTGATAATGACATCAGCTGTACTCAAATCATGCTTTTCATTACCATGGACATAAAATAATCAAGAAATAATTTTAAAAGGATGTTACCCCAACCTCCAACAATAAAGGGCAGCAGGCTAGAAATCTCAGAGTGAAAGGCTTGCACTAAAAGAGATAGTTTGGATTTTTTGGAAAAGGTGTTGGAGCCTAAAAGCATGAGTTTCAGAGTGCACTGAACTGGTCGTATTGTGTGTAGCACCCAGGAGAAAAGTCAGCTCCTAACCCTGAAGACAAGGGTCCTACCTTACAGCAAGTGGAAAGCTCCTGGTTGGGAGTGTCTCTGCCTCAAGTGGTTGAGTATCTTGTTTACGAATTATGGTAGAGAATATCGCAATGTACTGATCCATTCATGTTCCATCCCTCATATGGTCATGAGTCTGACTCAGAGTTAGAAACAAGGAGGAAGCTTGATCACCCGGTGCTTGGAGTAGAGCCGCTGCTCCTCTGCATCAAAAAGAGTCAGCTAAAGTAGTTTGGGCATTTGATTAGGATTAGGGGAGCACCGATTGCAGTTTTCTGGCCCATCACCGATTTCTGAAAAGCATGACCTGTCTATTCCGATTTTGGCCAATACCGATTTTGCGTTATAAGCGACACTGTCAGGTGTTATAAGGTCACAATGCATCTTCAATTTTCCAGTCTTATTTTATTGAACAACCTACTCTTGAACAATATCCTAGAAACAATACAACTTGTTTTAAGTGGCCCCGGTAGTACTTTGAAATATAAATATATATGTATCATGTATTTATGTTGCTTTGCTGTGGTAGGTTTTTTTGATAACTGTTTTTTTGATAAACCGTGCCCACATGGTGTGAGAGATCTTTTTTTTTTAATACCTTCTCTCCTAATGTTTTCTTCCCTCTTCTCATTTAAGAAAAAATATATATTATTCTGAATAAGAATAAGAGGGCAGCGCTAATTAGCAGCAGCTTTGTGCACTCCGTCCATCTTTCAGACAGCTGTACGTACATGTTCTCATTGTGTCTCGGTGCAATGATAATAAAGCTTACGTATTCTTCGGTGTATAATACGCTCCGGTGTATAATACGCTCCGGTGTATAATACGCTTTGTCCAATTTTTGGGAATAATTCATAAAAACCTGTACATAATACGTTTGGTGTATAATACGTGCCGCCGTGACGGTCTTATTTATGACCACTAGATGGCGCCAAACCCTCCCCGACGCCGACGTTACGCGTCACCGCTGACGTTACGCGTCACCGCTGAGACAACCCGGAAATGCGGTCCATTGTGCAGCGCGAGCTGAATTTAATTAAAATTTAACTACAGAAACGCCTAAAAATATATTTGTTAGCTGAATATATATGTTAACGTGTCTCTGTTTAATTTTTGTTAATAAATTATTACAAATCAGCTGAATTTAAAATGTAAACAACACGATGCGCACACACACAACAGGCCCACAGGCCCGGTTTGGAGCGAGAGCTGAATTTAATTAAAATAAAACTACCGTACAGAAACACCTAAAAATATATATATTTGTTAGCTGAATATATATGTTAACGTGTCTCGGTTTAATTTTTGTTAATAAATGATTACAAATTAGCTGAATTTTGAACGTAAACAACACGATGCTCGCACCCAGAAACGGTTGGCTGCGTAGCAAGAGCTGAATTTAATTAAAATAAAACTACCATACAGAACACCTAAAAAAAATATATTTCTTACCTGACTTTACAGCAGACGGGCTCCTGAGCTTAACCAAATGTGAAATCAGCTGGATTTAAAAATCTGCGGTGTGGTTTATGAGTGGTATCTTGCAAACAAAAACAGCGAACCTCACAGCTAATAGCAGCTACATCCAGAGCAAGGAGCGGGCAGCAACAGAGTCAGTCCGACCAGAGGAGGCTTTTTTCGGACACATGAGCTAGAAACGTCTGGAAGTGGCCCTCTTCCTCTTCGCTCTCTGAGTCCTCTGCTGCTGCCCATAGCGGCCGAAACTGGTACTGCACCATTTTTGGCCAAAATGAAAAACGGCGATATCAGAGCCAAAAATGGGTCTAAAAATATGGGAAAAAATCCATAGATAATACGCTTCGGTGTATAATACGCAGGATATTCAAATGAGCAATAAAAGTGCGTATTATACACCGACGAATACGGTACTCTGATTCTGATAAATGAAGTTCAGGCAACTGTTGGTAAAACAAAACAAAAAAAACGATAAAATTGTTTTCTCATGAAAGTATCGGCTGATTTCCCAAAATTAAGGAAATTGGGGCCGATAAATTGGCCGGCCGATTTATCAGTGCACCTGATAGGTATTTCTAACATTAGAACCTTTAAACCACATATGTCAAACGGGCCAGATCCGGCCCACAAATTCATTATTTATGGCCCCCTGGATGATTTTTTAAAATTATTTTATTTTTTTATTTTTTTTATTTTTGTGATGGCCTCCCTTCTCCCCTTACAGCCATCCTCTCCACACCATTATTATGAAATATTTATTCTAGTAATTATCTAGTGGAGTTTTTTATTATTATTTATTTATAACATATTTGTTATAAACAACTACATTATAAAACAATGTAAAATACTAAGAGCAGGAACATGTCTGTGTTGATTTATGCCAAGAACTTAGCAGATGTAAAGCTATTTAATATAATTTTTAATTCATTTATTCATTAATTCAAAAGAGACGAAATAAAACAAATTAATTTAAAAAAAAAATTGAATGAAAAGAGTGCAGAAAGAAGATTTTTTTTATATATATCACCCCCTTATAATAAACATTGAACCAGTCCGGCCCTTGGCTTGTAGCAAATTTGTTTTTTTGGCTTTTGGTGTATTTGACTTTGACACCCCTGCTAAACAAATACTTCACACAAAGACAACAGGCGTAAGATTTTTGACTCTTTGCAAAGAGGGAAGTTCACTTGATTAGGTCAGAATGAACTCCGACTTCCTAAGATTTGAGTCCATCTTTTATTCAAACGAGTGACACAGATTCAATATCAACAAGGTTAAACACATTCTGATCACATCTTTTCAGGTGATAAACTGGAGCCGAACATTTTGTTTGTAATCTGTTCTGGGAGACCTAAATAGATATTGTGCATTATGACAGGTTTTGATAATCAGCTTTGTGCACATAGTAAAAAACAGGAATGAGGTCAGGTCAAAACCATTGAAACTCAGAACCAGTAAAGTAAAGTTTAAGATGTTAAAATATAAGGCTTTAAAAACATAAATATTTTTAAATACCTCTAACAGCACCCCTAATTAGGATGCTTCCGGGGAACCTCCCTCTGGAGGTTTTCAGCAAATGTCTCATTGATAGAAGATCCAGGGGCAGACCAAAACTCACTGGAAATATAATGTTTCCCTTCTGACCTTGCATTGCCTTAGAATCTCCCACAAGGAGCTGGAAAATATTGCTGTTGCCTCAAAGACCCGACCATGAATAAGCAGTAGAAAATGAATGGATAGATCTACATTCCAGCACACACCGTAGTCTGGGATCATGAGTGGAAAAACAAGATCCCAGACACAAGTGACTAAAATGAGCTTCCTCCATAGGGTGGTCGAGCTCAGTCTTAAATATAGGGTGAGAGACATAATCAACTGAGAGGAGCTGAGCTGCTTTTTCATATCAAAAGCCTGATTCAGGCACCTGATTTGGGTGACCCTTATAGGGATTTCCTTCCTACAATCCACACAATCCAAATCAAATCTTAGTCAGCAAGCTTTGGACAAATGCAGCACTGCTGCTGACATAGGAAACCAACGCTACCCAAAAAAATATGCATAACATGTGTAGGCATATTCTCCAGGAACCATAGACTTAACATAGATCATGAGAGCTGAGCTGTTTATGACTTTAGATGCCATAAACAAACTTCTCCATGACTGTGCCACACAAACACGATACCACTCGTAAAAATTTATATTTGTCTGATCGCACCTGTGCCTGTTCGACACTCCCTTCTCTCCATGCCTGTGGGCGTTTATGTACAAGTGGCTCTGGATATCATGTACGCTGAGTGTGTGTAGCAGTCACTCAAACAGTCAGGGCGAGTATCAGTCAGACTTGTGCACAGACAGACACGTTGCCTGTAATTTGTACACAGAGAGCTCACCTTTCCATTGCCTCTAGCTTTGTGTGTGGCTTTCCAAAGCACGCAGTAACATTATTTGTAATTCAATTTAATTTGTACTGACTGGATAAAAGTACAGGTCTTCGTGCATGGTAAAATATTTTGAACAGTATCTGCACAATGTCTTGAAACCATAAAACTGGAGTCTTACCCTTTAAAACGGTTCCATTCCATTCCATTTAAGAGTACGGTAAGTAAAATAAATTGAAATCATGCATTAATTTAACACTACCGGTAATTTAAAGACAGCAACCAGTATTAGCGCTTTGATAGTAATGATGAATGCATATCGTTTGTTGCCTTTCGTGACAAGAGTTTTGGGCAAACTTTAGAAATGTTGCTTATGATGTCTGCACTCAAAGTATATGTTTGGAATGGTTCTCAGCTACCACCACACCAAATTTTGGCACTGTATCTAAAATTGGTTAAGTTGTTGCTATTTTTGTGTTTACAAAGGTCAGTTAACTGTGGCATTTAGCTGCAATGGGGTTGACTTCCAAACCTTTATATTTGTTGATGTAGGTGGTGGAAATAATTTTGAAAGTTTCATTAAAATAAGTCCACTGGTTCATGAGATAAATTGCTAAAAGAATGACAAAACACACAAACATGGGTAGAAGCATCATCACCTTTCGCCTCGGGTGGTTGGGGATAATGAGTACTGTACTGCAAGACTTTCTCGCTGTAAACAGAAAGTAGCTGGTCTACTTCCACATGATGAAGTGAGGACAAACAGGTCTGGAGGCAAGCAGAAGCACATGGCCTGGTCCACACTTCTGAGCACTTGTGCATGTTCCCTAAGACCCACGCAGGCTGAAGCGCTGGCAGAGGCTGAATGTGTTTGTTCGCTCCAGGGGGAGATGGAAAGAAAGGGAGCGGAGGAGCTGAAACAAACACACGCTGGCCTCTATTAGTTGAGATGGGGAGCGAGATGGAAGGGCGAGGAAACATTCATTCTCCCCTCACCCTCACCGTCTCCATCCATTCTCACCCCTGCCTTCCATCCCACCCCCATTATCTCCATTCTGTAGGAGCGGCAGATGAAAGGGACGGCCCCCCAGTGGCAGCACTTCTCCCTCCAAAGTTGTGCCGGCGCAGTCTGACGGCTGCTTTAATTGTACGCGATACAGGCCAGTTGCTTTTCTCTTTTAAATCTAAAACAGATTGTCTCTCCCTAGGGAGGGGATTATTGGACAAGAGACATGACAAAGCAAGGGCAGTCCAGCCCTCTAGGAGGTGGAGGGCAGAGGGGGGTACACTTTTGGAAAGTGTTTGTTGCTTTTCTAGCTTTCTCTTTTATATGTCTATGTCAAAAGGAGATTATGCTTGTTTCTGTTTGTTTCAAGATGAAGCACTTGTGCGAGTGCCTCAGATTGTGGCAATGTCACTGATGTATTCTGTCCTCTTAAAATCTTTTACTTTTTTACCCTTGCGGTCACAGCTTCACACCTCCCTCACTCTCATTTTACCCTCTCTCCATTATCTTATCCCTCTTCTGCTTCCCCCTCTTGACCCTTTCTCCTACTTAAGCCCATGCAGCATGTAGTGCAGAGTGAACAAAAATTGTGCCGGACATCACAAACATATTTTGGTCTTGTTCAAACTTTACCTTTTTAAATTGCAAATGAGTAATCATACATCTCTAGCAATATACATTATACAGTTATTTTAACTGGTTAGGGTTTGTTTCGTGTTGCTGTATTGATTAAAAAGCCCAACACTTTCTTAAACTTGAGAATTTTTAAAAGTTCTTGCTTGATCTGTTAAGGGGCCCTGCAAACTCCATTGGAAGCCAAATACAGTAGTCGACTCATGGTCACATGGCTGTGGGACACACCTTTCATAGTCCACGAGACTCACAGTGCAGAACTCTTGGGAAACCGTTTTTGCTATACACCACAGGTTTTTTCCCACCAGGGTCTCCACTCTCTTCTCACATCTGTTGTTTGACCACAAATCTGTTGTGAAAAAGTAACAATTTTCCACAGACAGACTCCTCTATGCACAATGTCTGTGCAATCTCTTAGATGGTGCCGATGTGTAGGGCTTGCCATACATTGCTCTCTGCTTTGATTTTGTTTTTATTAGTTTTACAGTGTGTTATGCAGTGTGTCGACGCATATCTGCAATATGATAGTCAGGCACTTTTGGAGCTCTGTACTTTTGCAGAAATGCCTGCAGAGATTCTCCACAGCGGTCAGGACTCTCTCCCTCCTGTCCTGTCCAGTATACCTGCCTTCCTGCTTTGGGACCCTGGCCCATCTCCCCAGAGGAGACGCCGCAGACATCGGGGAAAGCAAGCTGGAGTTTTGGTGAAAATGAGGCACCGTGTGGATTATTCTGCCGTCTGGATCTGATCCTCGCCTCCTGGACCTGTGGTGCACCTGGGGCCATGACTCAGATCTACTCTGAGATAGGGATGGGGCAGATCCGATCCAGTATCGGTATCGGTATCCGATACCAGCATTATTTAAGTATCGGGTATCGGATCAAACCTGCCGATACTTTTCCGATCCAGCTTCAAAGAGCACTTGTGTTCAATCACAATCTGTGACTGCCCTTTTTAACATTGTGTGAGATAAACCCAATGAAGACACTCTTAAGCCTTACAATAAGGGGGTTCCCTATTGTAAGGCTTAAGAGTGTCTTCATTGGGTTTATCTCACACAATGTTAAAATGAATAGTTTGGGTGCAAAAGTTTCATTATACAGAGTCAAATACCTGAACAGTATCGGATCGGGAAAGTATCGGTATCGGTCGATACTGAGTTAATAAGTATCGGTATCGGATCGGAAGTGAGAAATGTGGATCGGTGCATCCCTACTCTGAGAACAAAATGATGCGGTGTTCGTCACTCGGCTACATCAATGAGAGCTGAACCCTGCCTTTCACAGTGATAGCTGAACATGGGCACCAGTGACCCCCCGCAACCTGAAAAGGAAGAAGCGGGTAAAGATAATGGATGGATGCATGGATGGATGGATGGACTATGCACGGCCCTTGCTCAAAGCATGTGTTGGGAACATCTCTGCTACTACCGCATTAAAACTTAGCTCAATATCTGTAAAACTGACTGAGTTATAATCTTTTCAGCACTTTGGTTGGCCTTGTCGCTGTTTTAAGTGCTCTATAAATAAAATGGTATGGTATGGTTTGTATGTTTACTAAGCATGATGAGCTGTGGTGGCCATCTTGAATCAGGTAGACCCCAAAGGTTAATAAGTTGTAAATGTACATTCAGTGATTACTTCCTGAAAATGTAATGAAACTTTCCCTAGTGTTTCATTCATCCAACCTTTATCAGGTTAGTCCCATTGAACCAAAAGGACTCATTTACAAGAGAGACCTGAAATGAGCTAGCTTACTAACAGATAGACAAGACTTTATTATTCTAAAAGAAATTCAGAAGTCGACAGCTACTTCAAATCACAACACAATGATAGAAAAACAATAAAACAATACCGTATTCGTCGGATTATAACACGCTCCTGTGTATAACACGCTTTGTCCAATTATTGCCAATAAATTGGAAAAATCCGTAAATAACACGCTTTGTCGTATAACACGCATCTATTATGCGTCACCGCTATGCGACGCGTCAGCGCCTCATTTGCCCTGCTTAAAATGGCGGCCACAGAAGCGAGCCGTTACGAAGGACTTCACAAGAAAACACGGTAAAAACAATTATTTGTTTGCAAGAAAAAATATATTCCTTAGCTGACTTTATAGCACAAGGGTTCCTGAGCTTAATCGTTTCACGAAATGGTCAAATCTGCTGGATTTTAAAAAGTAGTTCGCCATTTCATGCGAGCGGGTGGGACGGCTTTATTTCTTTAAATTTAGCTAAATATACGCTTAAAAAATATATTTCTTAGCTAACTTTATAGCACAAAGGTTCCTGAGCTTAACTGTTTCACGAAATGGTCAAATCTGCTAGATTATAAATTGTTTCGGTTTGACTTCTTCCAAATGGTCGCGTGCGCTACTAAAATAAATTATAAAAAATTGAATTTTATCTCAAATGTCTTATACAGCTAATAATTTGTAAATGACCACCAAATTACGCTCTGTAAGTTTCAAGAAAATCCGCGGTGTGGTTTATGAGTTATCTTGCTAACAAAAACAGCGAACCTCACAGCTAACAGCAGCTACATCCAGAGCAGGAGGCGGGCAGCGACAGAGTCAGTCCGACCAGAGGAGGCTTTTTTCGGACACATGAGCTAGAAACGGTCTGGAAGTGGCCCCCTAGCGGACAAAAGTGGTACTGCACCATTTTTTTCCCAAAATGAAAAACGGCGATATCAGAGCCAAAAATGGGTCTAAAAATATGGGAAAAAAATCCATAAATAACACGCTTCGGCATATAACACGCAGGACATTCAAATGAGCAAAAAAACTGTGTGTTATACTCCGACAAATATGGTAACTACAGTACAAGGCAAGTATAAGAACCAATGTAATGAGGTACGGTAGTAACAAAGGTACCAGTAGTTAAAAAAAAAAGAAAGGCACACACATGCACACACTGGCAATTAGATGATTGTTTGCCTTTCATGGCGTCAGGCAATAAAAACTAGAAAGAAAGCCATTCAAAACAGTAAAGCCATTGCTGGATCAGAGGCTAGAAGACTAGAGATACCTTCTAAAAATGGGTTGGATGAAACGCTTACATGCCCTGACCTTTCTCACTCAGATGACAGGTTAAACAAACACACCCGGGGTGCTATTGTGAGCTCTAAAATACCTCAAAATAGATCCGCACAGCATGTGCCCACAGCAGATCCAGATATGCATGACTAACTCATGAAAGTATCTCCTCAGCCGTCACATTTTTAAGAGCTGATCTGTGCCAGGCAGGACGAAACTCCAGATCTTTGTTTGATGTGCGAGGTCAACGAGGAAACTGAGAAAGTGTCTGACTCATCTAAAGACGGAAAGTTTTGATCCCACTCAAATAAAAGCATGCCAAGCGCTCACTCTTCAAACACTGGTCATTTGCTGTGATAAAGACAGTGCAATCTACTTCAGAGTTACTCTGCAATCAGGCGGGGGACGAGGAACGCTATCATTATGCTGAGGAGATAAACAAAGTGCCAGAAGAAAGGAGGGTGGTTTAGGAAATCTTTTCTTAACATTCTCGCATACAAGCAAACACACAAACTCAAGGTACTTAGCATTGTTTCCTGTATTATCTAAGAGAATAAAGAACAGGAAATGGTGGGGTGAGGGGTGTTACAAATGATAAAACCAAATGTCTACCATTTGAAACAAGCAATACCTATAAACAGATTTAAAGCCTTTTTTTTGTGTGCAGGTTGCTCCGCTGTGGCAGCCACCTTGAATAAATTGATTCTAAAAGTTATTCAGTTGTCAGTGATTACTTTTGATTTTATTAAAATCTGCCAAATGGTTTAGGACACATTTTGTCAAACTCAAAGGTACTGACAAAGAAAATAGACATAGACAAAATCGTTATCGCCCTTTCACATTTGCTGGTGTACAAGTAATATCATGCATTTTGTATCTTTACTACGAATCAGTCCTTTTAATTTCCTTCATTACATGACGAGATGTATAGTTTTGTTCCATGTTTGAGAGTCTGATGCTCTTCATTTAAATGATCCAGATGAAAACCATGAACGCTGCCAACTCTTCGCACTCAGACACTTTGCAGCCTTGTCAGACGAACCAATTCCTTCACTTTATGAACTTCACAGTAACATGGACACAAACACAGTCTTAGAGCTGAATGACAGCTAAGCTGCTACTGGAACATTTGTCTTGGCAAGCACGTATCCCCACCAAAATCTAATTATGTGCAGCAGCTGCTTGTGCTCTCGTTTGCAACGTAAAGGAGCTAAAGCTCGTTTAAAGGATCGATCTCGGAGCTCGCTTTAAAAACACCCTGAAGCTGCTTCTTCGTGCCCTTGATTTAATTTGTCATTAAAACCAGACAATGTTTAAAACGGTCGCCAAGTGTTGGATTTGTAGATCAAACTTGTCCCGGATGAAAATTTGAACTATACTCTCCAGTGCCGGGGTCACCAACGTGGTGCCCGCGGGCACCCGGGTGCCCCCAAGGACCATTTGAGGTGCCCCCGGACCTGTTCTAAAAATAGCACAACTCACTACTAAGCTGCATTTAAATTTTCATTTTATTCAGTTGTTATTCTTTTTTTGTATTTAAAATGTCTATCTTAAAAATATGTTCTTAAAAATATGTTTATACATTTTTTTCAATTTACGCTTTGTTATTTCCGAAGAGTTTATCAAACTGGTGCCCTTTGTATGACTCCGTACCCATGAAGTAGCTCTCAGTTTCAAAAAGGTTGGTGACCCCTGCTCCAGTGTCTTGCAATCCAGTAACACACACAGACAGTACAGTATATTGATAATAAGCCAGCTGTTTTAAAGTAATTGTGCCAGGTATACAAGAAGTCAGCTTTGAATGCAACCCATAATTCTGCTGTTAAGAAAGCTATAGGTCAGAATAAAACTTGCTTTTAGTGACTGTTAAAACAATACATTAGCCGTGTTTCCAT
This sequence comes from Garcialebias charrua, assembly GCA_038048925.1. Taxonomy (NCBI): domain Eukaryota; kingdom Metazoa; phylum Chordata; class Actinopteri; order Cyprinodontiformes; family Rivulidae; genus Garcialebias; species Garcialebias charrua. The sequence goes on along the minus strand of JBBPBX010011142.1, from coordinate 43,640 downwards.
CAAGGTTTCTTGATGCGCATTTTGAAGTATCGCATCAGAAAAGCTGAATGGAAACGGCACGATTCAAATTAACTTCCTCTAATTCTCAAAAAAGTTGATACGCTCGCTTGAGGTGGTTTTTGGGTTTTTCGAATCAGAGCCGATGCGCAAAACGAGAGATGGAAACAGATTTGCCGACTCAGTTCTGACGTAGCGAACATTTACGTCACGTGACTTCGTCTCCGGACAACATGTAACATCGCTAAAACTAGTTGGCATGACAGAATAAATACAACTTGCCCGATAGCAACACATACCTGAAATATTCTCTCCATTTTGCCGAGATGTGTGGTCGGGTCCTGTTTTCAACCGCTACTTCCTGTTTACTGTAGACATGCGTAACGCTGACGTCTGACGTAATGCCGCTTTGCGTGGCCTGGTGGATGCGCTTCAAGCCAGTTGATGGAAACACTTCTGATTCGCATTAATTTTTATTTACATTTTTGCGAAATTTCAAAAATTCGCTCAAAATTCGAATTGAAAATAGATGGAAACACGGTTATTGATCCAATCAAGAGAGTAAAACTGTTCAATTCAGTTTTATAATAGAAAAACTTCAAACAACTAAAATCTAAGTTTACTTGCAGGGTTAAGTTTCAATTAAAGATAATGTTTACTCAGTGAAGTCGTATTTTGGGTTTATGAACAATGCTGTATAGGTTTAACAAAAAGACCACGAACTTTCCCTCATAATTCATACAAAAAGTTTTTTTTTCCAATAATCTGCCTTTTAACAGTATTGCTGCTTGCTGCCAAAAGCAAAGTGATATTGTTTTTACCCGTGTCTGTGTTTCTCGGTTTTATTAAGCGAAATGCCTCATGAACCAATGAACAGGTTTGAATGAAACTTTCAGAAATTATATATCAACTATTCAACTTTCAGGAACAATCCAATGCAAGATGCCTGTCACGGCAAAGGGTTGTCAGTAAATGCAAAAAAAAATGGCTTAACTCATCCGGTTTTAACGATCCCGAGCTCAATTTTTGAGTAGCTGAGCATCACCCACAACACATACTTTGAGCTCAACAGTGCACAAATGATTTGCATTAACAGTTTGTCTGTTAGCAAAATGTACCACGACTGAAAGTAACTAATGGCAAATTCAATGGTTTTGTTACTACAAATCAATGGCTACACCTCAGTCAGTTTTACTAAGATAAAAAGTAGGGTGTGCATGAGAGATCATGCAGCTTACGGCATGACGGTGTCATTTTATATCTGTGATTTCTCAGCATAATCTGAGTCTGAACTGCAAAGGCAGGCGATATACCATCCCTCAAGGAATGCTGGCCTTGATTTCGGGAAAGCTCTGCACGAACTTATCTCCCAGCCTTTTGCAGGGAGTCTGAACTGGTGGAGCTGTTAAAGACTTCAAGTAACAAGGAGTTAAGTGTACCTACGGGTGGTTTACCAAAGTAAACACACATTCACACAGCAGCAGCTTTCACCCCTTTCACAGCTGCACAATCTCCATTTACAAGCTCCTCACACACATGCCCGCAGCCAAGTATCAATCCTATACATCATATTCCCACTTCACTGGTAACTGACCCGACTCACTTGACTTGTCTTAAATGGATAAAGGAAGGTGTGCGCTCTCAAGGTCTCTGCCTCTCTGCTTACCTTTGACAGTTTGTGCATAAAAAGCTCCTCAGCAGCTCATCCATTGAGCGTTTGACGACAAAATCTTCCAGAAAGTGTGCTCTGAATATTATAT
>JBBPBX010011142.1:20328-41766 GCA_038048925.1 Garcialebias charrua | reverse complement strand
TGCAGTATTCATCTGTTGTGTACTGCAGTATTCATCAAAGTCAAAGTCAACTTTATTGTCAGAACTGCAATATGTACAGGACATACACAGGATTGAAATTGCGTTTCTCTCAGTCCCTCGGTGCAACAGTAACCATCTAAACACTAAACACTAAAACATTTAATAAACATAAGCATAAAATAGTAAAAGTGTAACACTGTCCTGAGTTTTTTCATAGTAGTATACAAGTATGAAAATTTACACCAACACTGAAACACCAAACACCCCTAAAACACCAAACACCCAATGAACATAAGCATAAAATGAAATAATAAAAGTGTAATACTGTCCTGAGTTTTTGCATCATATTTCATATGCATTGTAGGACATGACAGCAAACTTTCCTTATGTTTACAAAAGTTGTTCACTTTTGTAAATTCAGAGAAGTGAACATTAACAGGTGACTGGTTTTGCACTGAGGGGGAAAAAAAATGACATTAATGGAATGTGCTGCCCTCTAATCCCCTGAGAAGGAGGAATTTGGGACTGAGGGAATTCCTGTCATTCAGAGAGAAAACTGAAATCCTGCACACACACACACATATATATACACACACACAAGGAACTGAAGCAGACATTTGCTGCACATATTTTATGAATCACGTGAAACAAATAAAAAGAGAGGATGAAAGTAGAAAAGTACCTGGAAGGCAGCAGAGAGAGAGCTGGACTCCTCTCAGGTTTATCCTCTTCCTTTGCGCAGAGGTTTGCGTCTTGGCGCAGGGATTTTAGCTTCAAGAGCGCGCGAGGAGGGGAAAGGAGGGGGACCACACAGCTCCTGGAAGACAACCTCTCTCCTCTAATCCTCTCTCCGATGTGATGACACACACTAACCTCGACCATCTGTTGAAACACGTCCCGGAGAAGTCAGCACCACGCTGCGTGGAGGAGCCCACTCTCCTCTGCCCAATCACAGCCTGGCTGCTGGGTGGCTCCTCGCTACCAGGAGGCAGGGACACAGAGGGACACACACACACACACTTCCACCTCCCCACCCCACACACAGACCTCAGAGCACATAAAGAAGCCCCCCAGGAATCGTAACTTGAGAGGCAGTGTAGAAGGAGAAAGGAGTGGAAAGAGGAGGAGTGGAAGGAGAGGGAGACAATGTTGAAGTTCTAACAGCAGAGGGAGAAGAAGACTGAGCAAGACTAGACAAATTACTGTAGATTAAAAACTGAATCACATGTTCCACTTTGAATGAGACACTTCTCTGACAGGGTGCATGTCACATGCAGCATTTCATCCCAAACGTTTTGAACCAAGATCAAATGTTGAGAAACGAGTTGCTCAAACCTTGAAGTACGGGGTGCAGTTTGTAAAGTTACACAGTCAAACATTAACAGCAATATTTTGGTTTATTTAGCCTTTATAAGTAAAAATAAAGTTGTTTTGTGTCAAAGTCATATTTTCACTATGTTAGTGATACATTTATAAATGTCATAGTTCCAAACTAAAGCTAAATACAGGTAGTCCTCGACTTACGACTGAGTTCCGCTCCTACGCCGCGTCGTAACCCGAATTTCAACGTAAGTCGGAACATACGTACAAACTGCACCTTGTACAATACTGTATTTTACCAAGCACTTAAGCTGGGTTTATACTAGCGTCTCATGTCTTTTACCTCCCGCCGACATGTCTTTTACCTCCCGCTGAGTGAACCCAGCGATGATGCAATTGCGTGTGTGTCACCGACCGCATGAGTGTTTATACTTGGCAAGACGTGGGGGGATAAATTATAATAAATCCCTCCCTCTTCCCTCCCACTGCATTCCAGGATTTCATGAAAAAAATGAAAGGAGGCAGAAGAAGAAAAAAATCTCATTATTTCTGTCCCTTCTTCAAACAAAATTAACAATCAATTCAAATAGCAATCACATATATAAAAAAATATAAGATATTAAATGATTTCTCACACAAAATAGGCTTTAGTTACAGTTTTGCACGCTGTACCCGTATAACCGTATTATTAAAAAAACTTTAAAAAAAACTCAACCATGATTCAAACTCACGTCCTTTGGAGTTGCGGCGCAACATTTTAACCACTCGACCACCAGGACTCGTTATCTAACAGCGGAGTTTGCTTTGTTTTAAAGGGTGCATGCAAGCGCGCACATGCTTTGGTGTGTGTGTGTGTGTGTGTTGGGTAGTGTGCTGAGGCGCACGGTACAGACAAGTTTCTCTTCAAATGTCTGTCAAAGCAAAAACAAAAAACGCCCACAAACTTTGAACCAATCACACGCTGCAAGCCGCATCGTCGGCGTCTCGGAGTTCTGCTTGGGGGCTATGTACACGACAGGCTGTCGAACGGGGGATAGCAGCAGGAGTGCGGCCAAAAGTTGAGCAATGTTTGCTCACTCAACGGGGGGTAAAAGACATGCGCCGGGGCGTCTTGCAGAGCATAAACCAGCCATTAGCCTATCCTAACACAGTACCCTACATATTTATCAAAACACACATACATTTGGAGCCATAATGAAAGGAAAAAGTTGTTTTCCTACTGGGAACTGGTGAAGCCTTCCTCCATCTGTTAGCATGTTAGCGCGTTGCTCCTCCAAGTTCTGAGGCTGCCTGTACTTCGCGCGGTCCAGAGTGTTTACAGTAAGGTCTGTTAGCATGTTAGCTCGTACTCCTCCAAGATCTGAGGCTGCCTGTACTTTGCGCGGTCCAGAGTGTTTACATGTTAGCTCATTGCTCCTCCACTGTTTCTGCCGTCAAGCTACTGCTTCTGCCGTCAAAACCCGAAGGAACTCGGAACTCGGCTTTTCGAAAGAAAAATTTCAAAATATATTTTTTAATGGGAGATACGTGACGTAACCACAAAACGTCGTAACTCGAGACCGTCGTAACCCGAGGACTTCCTGTATTTAGTTTACAAGCTAAATACTTAACTTTCAAGTTAAATATTTAGTCAGTAAACTAATAGGTGTAAATTAAATATTTAATTTCCAAGATAAAATATTTGTTTTCAAAACTAAACATTTAATTTCTAAGCTAAACATTTAATTCCTAAACTAAAATTTAAACTTGCTAAGTACATATTTAACTTGGACCTAAATATTTAACTTGCAAGCTAAATGTTTAGGTTGCAAGTTAAATACTGTATTTAGTTATCAAATTAAACATTTATTTTGGAAATTAAATGTTTAGCTTGGAAAATAAATGTTGAGGCCTGAGCTGAATACTGTATTTAGTTAGCAAATAAAAATTTTAGATTATAAATTAAATGTTCAGCTTAGAATTTCAATGTTTAGTTTAGAATTTAAATTTTTAGCTTGAACAATAAATATTTTACTTTATAAATTAAACATTTTATTTAGTCTTAAATATTTAGTTTACCAACTAAATATTTAACCTCCAAGTTAAATATTTATTTAACCTCCAAGTTAAATATTTAGTTAGTAAACTATATAGGTGTATATTAAATATTAAATTTCCAAGCTAAATATTTGTTTTCAAAGCTAAACATTTAACTAACATTTAACTGAACTAAACATTTGCCAACTAAATATTTAACTTGAACCTAAATATTTAACTTGCAAGCTAAATATTTAGGTTGTGAGTTAAATATTTAGGTCTGAGTTAAATACTATATTTAGTTTGCAAATTAAATGTTTATTTTGAAATTAAATGTTTAGCTTGGAAAATAAATGTTTATGTCTGAGCTAAATATTTACTGTAGTTAGCAAATTAAAATTTTAGTTTAGGAATTAAATGTTTATCTTAGAAATTAAATGTTTAGTTTGAAAATTAAACATTTAGCCTGGACAATAAATATTTAGTATAGAAATTAAATGTTTAGTTTTGAAAATAAATATTTAGCTTAGAAATTAAATATTTACACCTAAATATTTAGTTTACTAACCAAGCTGAACATTTAATTTATAATCTAAAAGTTTACTAACTAAATATTCAACTTGCAAGTTAAGTTTAGTTTGTAAACTAAATATTTAGCTTGTAAATTGAATATTTAGTTGGGAACCCATGACATTTATAAATGTATGGATAACATGGTGAAAATATGATTTAGAAAAAAATCTTAAGAAATGCCAAATAAACCAAAATATTGTTGTTGATTTTTGACTGTGTGGTGTTACAAATGGCACCCCAGTTTTATCATCTGGCAATACACTCAGTTTATGTTATGAATGATTCTCAGCTACTACCATATCAATTTTTTCAGCAACATTTAATGAATTGTATCTAATAAAGTTAAGTCAGGTCCTCTGGTGATGAAAACAGTGGACAACAGTGGACAACAACGACAACAATAGACAATCATAAAGGATGCATATACATTAAAACATTTTAAACAAGTGAAAATAAAATGGTAATTAAAATGATAATTAAAAGGAAAAGTAGCGATAAAACAGCTAGATTATAAGATGATGTAGAAAACTAAAACCAGGAACAGGTTTACAGTGGTTTTTGCCATATGAATCTTAGTGCACCATGATGGGCAACATCCAACATCTGCAGGGCGCTTAGGAGCGTTCATGTAAATAATGTCATCGTAGTCAATGGAGGGAAGGAAAGTTGCAGTTACAAGGTGTTTCCTAGCATTTAGACAGGATATGTTTCTGAAAAAGAAACCCAAATGTAACTTTCAGTTCCCTTACTAGGTTTTCCACACGAAGCTTAAAAGAGATGTGAGTCGACCAAGTTACCCAAATATGTATAGGAATCAACAAACTCAATAGGGACACCATTTGAGGATAAAATCAGAGGAAGAACTGCTGGGACCGACTTTCTGTATGAAAAAAGCATCCCTTTGGTTTTGTCGGCGTTTAGGACAAGTTTGAGACAGAACAAATCTGACTGGATGATGTCAAAAGCAGATTGCAAAAGCTGGAAAGCCTTAGCAACTATACTGTACTGTATTATCTTGACAACAAAGAACTGTGTCATCAGCATAGAAATGTAAGGATGCATCAGGGATGCTCTAACTTATGTTACCTATGTAGATTGTAAAGAGGGTGGGTCCTAAGACTGAGCCTTGAGGTACACCATTATTGACTGTTAAATAACTGGAGGAAATACCATTATGTTGAACACATTGCCTCCGATCTGAAAGATAGTTACAGAACCAACCAATAGTGTGATCTGAGAAACCAATTCCTGAGAGCTTATGACACAAGATGTCATGATCCACAGTGTCAAAAGTTTTAGACAGGTCTAAGTCAAGTGCTTCACAATAATCCTTAGCATCCAATGCTTCAACGATGCCATTACAAACCTTCAGTGAACCAGTCGTTGTGCTGTGTTGTTTCCTGAAACCAGATTGATGGGGAGATAAAATTACAACTATAGCATAATTGATATTTACAGTTTCTGCTTATTCTCAATGGCAGCAGAGTTTAACGTTTTCTTCAACTCATCTAAAATGTTTTGTTTTGTTTGTTTCTGATCAGGATTTTTATCCCACCTCAAACCGTTGAGACGTTTTACTTCTTGTGTGTATTGACCTTTCTACCCCGATTCTCATAGCTGCATTGTATGTGGTCCAAGGAATAAAAAAAAGTTGCAAAAGTCTGAATTGGCTCCATGGTGGGAATGCTGTTGGCACTAAACTGTTACATCTGCAGACACAGGAGCACTCACACCTCAGTGTGATAAATCCTTATGGTCCTCAGGCTGCATTCCTGCCCTTCACCATGCATTGCCTCAAGTTAGAAAATAGGGCAGAGGGGAGGCAACTGAAATTACAAAGCTATTGGAAAAAGGAGAGATAGAGAGAGAGGAAAAATGAAAAGACGGTAAGAGGAGATGGGAGATCTGTTTACAGATGGCAGAAAACTGATAAGATGGTTATCCTTTACTTTATATGCTTATTAGGTCTGCATTTCCTGAATTAATCAGCCAATTTACAAACACTTCACCCAAAACAGGAGGAAGCAGTTGGTGAGAAAGGACATTGCATTATTCATTTGGTCATTCAATTGTCATTCATTTTGCTTCTTTCTCCCGGGGTCCTGATGACATGATTGAACCTCTTTTTGTTTTTATCCTGGATGATTAAGGCCCTGTTTACATGGACACTGTGGGGGGAAACGAAAGTTTTGGGTATGTTAATTAGTTCAAAAGTTTTGCGTTGACATGAACCGTGTTTCCATCCATTTTAATTGCGAAATTTGAGCTACCTCGCAAATATGTAAATACAAATTAATGCAGATCAGAAGTGTTTCCATCTACTGGCTTGAAGCGCTTCTTCCAAGCCGCACACAGCGTCATTACGTCAGACGTCAGCGTCATTACGTCAGACGTCAGCGTCATTACGTCAGACGTCAGCGTCATTACGTCAGACGTCAGCACTGCGCATGTCTACAGTAAACAGGAAGTAGCGGTTGAAAACAGAACCCGGCCACACATCTCATCAAAATGGAGAGAATATTTCAGGTACGTGTTGCTATCGGGCGAGTTGTATTTATTCTGTCATGCCAACTAGTTTTAGCGATGTTACATGTTGTCCGGAGCGGAAACAGCTGATCAGTCACGTGACGTGAATGTTCGCTACGGCAGCACGAGTCGGCAAATGTGTTTCCATCTGTCGTTTTGCGCAGCTGCTCATTTTCGCAGATCCCAAAAACCACCTCAAGCGAGCGTATAAACTTTTTAGCGTAATTCAGGAAGTAACCTCGCAATTTGCCGTTTCCATTAAGCTTTTCTGCTGCGCTATTTCAAATTGCGCAGCTAGAAACCTTGATGGAAACACGGCTAGTGATCTGCTCGAAACTCCCCCCTCCCTCATGCCCCCCCTTACACCCACTGCGCATACGTGCTGTTGAACCTTCACCCATTGCGCATGCGTGCTGCCTCACTCTTCTGGCAGTCTGCTACTTTCTTTTGTGCTAAAAGTTGAGCTAACAACAAGTTAACAATAAGTTAAAGCTGGATTTTGGATAAGAGTCGACAGATTTGACACCAAGTGGGACTTCTTCATCTAACAAGCTCCACACCAGACGCTGAGTGGACTGTGGACCAGAACCGGACTTTCCTCCGTGATAAACAGCTGACTTACAGCAGGTAAATCAACGTTCTTAATATAATGTTTGCTTGTGTTTACTTTGATCACACAACAACGGAGTTTTTATTTATTTATTTATTTCTGCCAGGTGGAGAAGCTATCGTTCCAACAAACAGGCAGACGGTTCGGCGGTTCTGATGGGTCCAGATGAACACACAGCAAGAGTCCAGTTCATTAACGTAGTTACAGTTCGGTTCACGTGTTTTAATAGTGTGTTCAGTTTAATTCTCAGTGTTTGTGTTGTAAACTTTGTGGTGCTGAATAAATAAATAAATAAAAAATAAACCTGGTGTCTTCATTTTCACAGCACGTTACGCACTGTTTAAAAAATGTAACGAGTCCAGATAGATACTGTAGTTCAGATAAATTTAAACATCTCCCACGCCAACATAAATACTGTTTATTATTGTTAAACTGTCATATAATAATAATAATAATAATAATAATTAATTCAATTTATAACGCACTTTTCATTACTGAAAATCTCAAAGTGCTACACATACAGTATATTGAATGCTACACACATTCATAAACCGGTGGCGGCAGACTACCATGCAAGGTGCTTTCCAGTCCTACCGGATATTGAGCAGCGTGACACGTGAAATGTCCCCCTACCCTAGACTATCCGCGCATGCGGGCTGCGCGCATGTGGTTGACACAAAAGCTCCACGGGAGATGTTTACATTATCAGCGGGGGGTCAGCGAAAAACTTCCACCTTGAGAGCAGGATCAGGAAAGTATCAGAGTCAAAGAGAGGGGCCAGCAGCGTCGTGTAGGCGATAAGCAAAGTCGCAAAGCGAAAGTAGCGGTTAAGCCCGAGATACACTCATGCGTCCTCAGGTACGCCACTCTACGCGCGCATTTTGTGCGCATGTGTTTTGCTGATATGCTTCAGCATATGTCAGAAACTATCAGCTTTCAAACGCTCGCGTTCTCCTTGTTGTAATATGAGCAGCTGCACACGGAGGGGACTCAACTGAGCTCGCTGATTGGTTACTTGCTGACACGCCTACTGAAATGATTGACAGCCAGCTCATGTAGCGCCTTGAAGACCGCGGCGGTGTTCATGCGGTGTTTCTACTATATATGTTGTAAAAAGTTCTCTCAGAAATAAAAATAATAACAGGGAGTGCTTTTCCTGCAGCACACAGCCCACCAGGGATATTTAAAACATCGCCGCACCCAGGTAGGACCTGAATTCATTCATTTCAATCATCGAGTGAACGGAGGAAGAAGCGGTTACTTGACTTTAGGCAAAAAAACAAAAGAAAAGGCCCGATCAGCGATAAAGAAGGGGAATTTATTTAATTTGTGTAACATACAAAACAGTCCGGCGCCGGGGAAGTTTATGTTCAGACACCGCGCATCGCGTATGCGTAGTAAAAAAATACTTTTGCGCGTACGTGCCCTGAGGGGCTACGCGGGGCTACGCTTTTGCCACAGCGTACGTACGCTGCGTATAGGCGTATCGTGAGGACGCTCGAGTGTATCTCGGGTTTTACACTCAAAATACGTGCCGTGTAAACTGGCCCTAAGCTTACAAACCTTTTTCTGAACCATTTTGGCCTCAGGCTATTTCTGACCTAAAACATTTGATTGTTATTATGCACAAGGGTTGATTGTTTATTTCAACCTGAAGAGACTCACAAAACGAGAGAGAGAATACAATTAAAATGTTTTATTGATTAAGGTTTCTTTGGCGCTCGGGCCCCGGCGGAGGGCATGCATGCCGGACTGCTGAGAGCTTGAATGTCCGGCATAGGGAGATAGATTATGGATATCTACCCCCCCGGGACCCGAACCCGGTGGTGGAGAAGGGATCGCAGACGTCCAATCCATCCCACCGGTACGTGAATGACGGCCAGCCAGCGGCCGACGGCTCCGGACAACCCTGAGACGAACACCAGCGCAGAACCTCCATCCTGAGCAAGCACGAAGCGACAGTGGGAAGGAAAAACTCCCCCGAGAGGAAGAAACCTCCAGCAGAACCAGGCTCAGGACAAGCGGCCATCTGCCATGACCGGCTGGGTCGCAGGGAACAGGAAGCAGGAATGCACACAGCAGCAGGACCAAGACGAAGGCGAGCAGGACAACCCCAGGCGGCGGAGGCGGGACGAAGAACAGGGGAGAACCGAGGAACCAGAAACCCCGGGAGGAGACGGGGAGGTGGAGGGAGGCGACTAGACGTAACGGGCAAACAGGAAGAGCTAAGGAAAGGGCGCCTTATATCCAGGTGGACAGTTGATGAGTGATTCGATGCAGCTGTGAGTCCTGCCATTGTTGAATTTGCGTCTTCGACTTCATTTTTCATTCATTCAACCTTTATTTTGACAGGTTAATCCCATTGAGCCTTGAGGACTCATTTACAAGAGAGACTTGATTTCAACAAAGAATGATGACAACAATGGACAACGACGACAACAATAATAATAATAAATAATAAACTTTATTTGTATAGCACCTTCCTACAATGCCTTGCATTGACCAAGGTGCTTAACAGGATAAAAAGATGAATAAACTGGAACAATAAATCAATGAAAATAGAATAGGAAACAACAGCAATAAAAGAAGGCAATGGAAATAAAAAAATGCTACATACTAAAATAACACTAAAATAACACAAGTAATAAAAGTTACACACTGAAAGCTTTTTTGAACAAGTGGAAATAAAAAGGCAATGGAAATAAAAAATGTTACATATTAAAATACCAAAAGTAATAAAAGTTACACACTGGAAGCTTATTTGAACAAGTGGAAATAAAAAGGCAATGGAAATAAAAAATGCTACATATTAAAATACCAAAAGTAATAAAAGTTACACACTGAAAGCTTTTTTGAACAAGTGGGTCTTCAGTCTGGTTTTGAACAGAGTCAGATCAGAGGTGGCACGCAGCTCAAGGGGGAGACTGTTCCAGGCTTTTGGGCCGGCAACAGAAAATGACCGGTCTCCCCATTGTTTGTACCTTGAGCGAGGCACCTCCAGCAGGTGTTGACTGGCAGATCGTAAATCTCTGCCGGGCTGATGGGCTTTCAAAAGTTCTGAGATGTACAGAGGAGCAAGTCCATTCAGAGCTTTGAAAACAAACAGGAGCAGCTTGAACTGTATCCTGAACTGAACCGGGAGCCAGTGTAGAGAGGACAGGACAGGAGTGATGTGTTCATATTTTCGTGTGTTGGTCAAAAAGCGCGCGGCAGAGTTCTGTACAAGCTGTAAACGGGAGATGGAGGATTGATTAATACCAACATACAAAGCATTACAATAGTCAAGTCTGGAGGTCACAAAGGCATGGATGGCCTTCTCCAGATCACCACGGCTGAGAAATGACTTTACTTTGGAGAGCAGTCGGAGCTGAAAGAAGCTGGTCTTGACAACAGAACTGATCTGTTTATCAAACTTTAAGTTGGAGTCAAGCTGCACTCCAAGATTTCTGACCACCGGGTTGAAATGGGGGAGGGGAAAACCAACACTGGGACTGGGAAGGATGTTGCTGGTGTCACCAGGAGCACTAAATAAAATGCATTCAGTTTTATCTGTGTTTAGGTGGAGGAAGTTTTGAGAGAGCCAGTGCTTAATGTCATTTAAGCAGTTGACAAGAGTGTTTGAACTGGGTGAGGGGTTGGGAGTGACTGGCAGATAGATTTGTAAATCGTCTGCATACATGTGAAAAGACAGGTTATGACGTGCAATGATTGATCCTAATGGCAGCATGTAAAGAGAGAAGAGGACTGGCCCTAGAATAGATCCCTGTGGTACGCCAGAGGTCAGAGGGGTTGATGAAGAGGAGGACAGATCGCCTATCATGACAGAAAAAGTTCTCCCAGACAGGTAAGATTTGAACCACTCAAGCACAGCTCCCTGGAGGCCAACCTGCTGAGACAAGCGGTTGATTAGTACCTGATGGTCGACGGTGTCAAAAGCTGCTGAGAGGTCTAACATCACCAGCAGAGCAGGGTTTTTTGCATCCAGGGACAGAAGAATGTCATTCTGTACTTTGAGCAGTGCAGATTCAGTGCTGTGACGAGCTCGAAAACCTGACTGAAATTTTTCAAACAGGTTGTTGAGTTCTAGAAAAGATTGAAGTTGAATAAAAACAATCTTTTCTAGGACCTTTGATAGAAATGACAGATGTGAAACTGGTCTGAAATTAGAGAGAGCTGTAGGATCTAGGCCTGGTTTTTTGAGAAGAGGCCTGACCACAGCATGTTTGAAAGCAGATGGCACAAAACCTGAAGATAGACAGCTGTTAATAAATGACAAAACACAAGGACCAATTACATCAAAGGACTGTTTGAACATTTTAGAGGGAATGATGTCCAGAGAACAGTTAGTTGGTTTCATCTGCTGAACCACCTTGGTGAGGTGAGGGAGTGAAACCAGGTCAAATTGGTCAAAAACAGCTGTGGTTATTGCAGACGCACAAGACTGGATGGTGTTGGATGAACTGACAATGTTCTGCCTGATAGAGTCTATTTTGTTGACAAAATAGCTCTGAAAGTCATCGCAGGTAGACTGTGTGGCAGTTTTCAGAACATTGACAGATGGGTTGATGACAGACTGGAGTGTGCTGAAAAGCGTCCTCGGCCGGTTGGAGCTGGTGGAGATTAAATTGGAGAGGTACTGTGATTTGGCCTGTTTCACAGCATTATGATACTCACAGAGACAGTCTCTCAGTATTCCTTGAGATACATGAAGCCGGTCGCGCTTCCATTTTCGTTCTGCTTTTCTGCAACGTTGTCGAAGAGCTCGCGTCGTTTCGTTGAGCCATGGTGAAGGTTTGTTCTTTGAAGATGCCTGTTTGAGAGGAGCGATGGAGTCCAAGATCGTTGTGCAGGTGTGATGGAAGGAGCTGATGAAGTCCTCAGGATGTAGAGATGGGTCCAGGCTGACAGCAGAGCAAAATTCAGTGCTCTTAAAGGCATCAGTGAACTGACTTGGAGTTAATGGGGTGATGCAGCGGGAGAAACGTGCTGGGAGAATAGCCTTCGGTGCAGGAGAGGTGAAAAATTCAAATAATATGGGAAAATGGTCTGAAATACAGGTGTCCAGGATCTCCACAGTAGGTATTTGAAGGCCGTGGGAGATAATTAAATCGAGTGTATGACCCTGACTGTGTGTGGCCCCCGAGACCGACTGTGACAGGTTGAAAGAGTCCAGGAGGTCCTGAAACTCACATCCAAGCTGATTACTTGGGCAGCAGGTGTGCACGTTGAAGTCCCCACAGAAAAGCCAAGAGTCAAACTTTGGCATTAGGTCAGCCAGTAGTTCTGAAAACTCACTGAGAAAGTTTTTGTTGTATTGAGGAGACCGATAAAAGAGGCCACACAAAATAGGTTTTGCAGATTCCAGCACAAAAATCATGCTTTCAAAACTGGAGTAGTTTTTCTGAGGCAACAATCGGTACCTGAACGCCTCATTGAAAACTGCAGCCAGGCCCCCCCCTCTTCCAGATCCACGCGGAGCGCTCAGATAAGAGAAGCCAGGTGGGAGGAGTTCAGAGAAGCCGCTGTTGTCTCCAACTTTCTGCCAGGTTTCCGTGATCAAAAACAGATCCAGACGATGAGTGGAGATCAAATCACTTAATATAAAAGTTTTATTTGTGATTGATCTGGCGTTAAACAGTGCTGACCGTACAGGAACACAGCCAGTTACGTCACTCTCAGCTCGAGCGAGCGGGCGGAGGTTCTGTTTAACGCAGCCTCGGTTCACAGCCCTCACGGGGGGACAAGATGGATACTGATCGCTGGCGTCATGATTGATAGCAACAAGGCATCTGTTGCGGCGGGCAAAGGAGCGACGGACATCAAAGACGCTGAATTCAGGAGGTAAGTCAGCCGTCGGCGTGTTGTGAGACGAGAGATACTTTTTAAACCTCACCAGCACGCCTGCCCTCGTACCGCGTCTTCTGCGCCGCTTGTTGCGAGGCAACGTGGTCGTGTTGCGTTGTAGGTAGGCAGGAATAGACGCCAAGAAAGGTGGAGGTGGAGGAGGCTTGAAATGTCCATATTTGCCAGTAGCCGGTGTGTTGATCAGCGAGTCTTGGAGACTTAGAAGAGTTGAGCGATCATAGACCAGGAGCGAGGATGCATCGTCGATGAAAAAAAGGCAGAACACGAACAACAGTAAAAAGTTCAGGAGAGGAGTTAGAAAGCGTGCCAGGACAACCGGCGCCATCTTGGACAATAGACAATAGACAATCATAAAAGAGGCATATAGGTTCTTTTTTTTTTTTTTTACAAATTAAAATAAGATGGCAAAAAGTAGCAAAACAGCTAGATTATAAGGCAAATATAGAAAACTAAGAACCAGGAACATGTCTACAGTGGTTTTTGCCAGGAACTTAATAAATGTTTGAAGCCACTTAGCGAGGTCAAGGTCGAGAGCTTCAGATCTTTTTGCAAAATATTACAGGAAACAGGAGCAGAGTAGAAGACCCTTTTGCCAAGTTCAGTCCGCACTGAGGGGACACGTAGGTAATAATATCCTGAGAGCGTACGCTGTAGCTGCATCACACAGTGACATGTAGGAGTAGATGTATGGCAGCAGACCAAGAAGTGGTTTAAAATTGAAAATGTACCAGTGAGAGAGTGTATGAAGTTAATGATGACCATCTAAAAAAGTTAAGTCGGGTCCTCTGGACATTCCAAAAACAAAAAAAAGAATTGTAGAAATGTTTCGTCTTTCCTCTGAAAGATTTCTTCAGTCTGAGGTGCTGTATTAGCTCAGTCTTATAAATAGCACCTGTGGATCAACCAGGTTGTTGCTGACAGCAAAAATAGCTGCTCACATGATTAAAGGCTGGTTTATACTTCTTGTCGCATGTCTTTTACCCCCCGTTGAGTGAAAAAAAGTTGTGCAACTTCCGTCTGCACTCCCGTTGCAATCCCCCGGTGACAGTTGTCTTGAAAATTTACCCCAGTAAGAACTCTGAGACGCGGTGGATGCGACTCGCAGCGTGATTGGTTCAAAGTTTGTGGGCGTTTTTGCTTTGACATGGCTTTGTCTGTGCGCGCGCGCACACGCAAACCGCGCGCACACGCAAACCCCAACACGCACACCAATAATATATATTTATACATATATATTTACGAACGCGCGCGCACACAGGAGCTAAAGCATGCGCGTGTAAAGTTGACAAAATGAAGAGGATCGCGCATGTGCGCAGCTTTAAAAACAAAGAAAACTCTGCTGTTGTGTAAAAATGTGCGTTTAAAGCTAGCGGAGACCCTGAGGAGACTCGCCGACGTATGCAATGGGAGGGAAGAGGGAGGGATTTACTATAATGTATCCCCCACGTCTTTCCAAGTATAAACACTCATGCGGTCGGTGACACACACGCAATTACGTCATCGCTGGGTTCACTCAACGGGGTAAAAGACGTGCGACAAGAAGTATAAACCAGCCTTAAGGAGGACCATCAGCCTAACGATGGATTGTTAGCACCCTGATGGTTGTTGTTAATAATCCACCACCATACCGGCCTGATGGCCGCAGGTCATTAAAATACGGACAGTTTGGTAGTAATAATTCCGTCAAGGCACTGGACTCACCCGGCAAGATCCAACATTCTGTGACAAAGAAAAAGTCCAAATCGTGCTCTTGGAAGCCTTGACGTCCTTTTCAGGGACACCACCAAGTCATTGGTTCAGGTATCAGGGGCGGCCCACCAATAGGGGGCGCCCGGGCGCCGCCCACCCACTGGAACTTCCATCCACTGAAACTTCTAGACTTAAAAAAAAAAAGAAGAAGAAATTATAAAATAAAAATAATTATAAATATATGTATATATGTTTTTAGTTGTGCAGGATAAATATTTTATAGGTAATGATGAGTTATATTCTTTGTTTCAAAAAACGTTTTCTGATTTGTGACGTACTTCCGGTCCCCGGGCGCATGGCTCTTATCCGTAGACTCTCATTATCAATCGTGCATGCGCATTCATTCCACATCATTGCAAAATAATGGAAAGTCGCTGGGCGCAGATTTGAGCGCCCTGGAGTACGTACAACGTGAGGCTGTACCCACGACCTGCCGATACGTGTTTCCGTTATTTTTCCCCCTCCCTCGGGGCACAGAGCTGCTCAGGTAAGGTCATTGAAAGCCCTTTATCTAATGCCTATTTGCCATTTCTGACTGATATGCCTCACAACTTTTAATTAGAAGTATCTGTTTCTTTGTGAAAATAAAAGCCAACCATTATCAGACTATGTATGAATATTATTGGACCGGCGCTATGTAGACAATTTTAATGGCAGTGATTAATGCATGCCTTATTGAAATATTATTTACATGTAGCTGTCAGCTCATAAAAAAAAAAAAAAGAGTTGCAGCACGCCCGCATCATTTTGGTCTGGCAGAGACTCTGCATGTGGGTTTGTTTACACTCGTGGGTCCTGTGAGGAGACGAAGACCTGAGAGCTCAGCTGGCAACACACCTCAAGCTACGTTGAAAATTGTAACAACAGTAATTATTAGTTTGCCTTCTTGCCGTACTGCACACACAGGTAAGCGATCAATGAGTTAATAAAATGCACAGACATGAACGTACTATGAGCGTAACGTGTTTAACAGCTGGTGCTGTCTGTCACATGCTACGCTAGCTGTTAGCTGTGTTTATGAACGGTGTGGTCGTGTACATGATTATAAAAGTTGCTGCTAGTTATAAACCTGAACGTCTGACGACTCTTGTCAGCTCATGAACTTGTTTACTCCTCAGAGAGTCTGTTGTTAACTGTTCTCTTTTTGTTTAAGCAACAGTTTGTAATGGAGTCATAATTCATGATTAATAAATCTGAGTGAACAATGAATAAACGTGGCTCTGTTCCACACTTTCAGTTATAAGTTGTGCTGTTGTTTCAAAGCTATATTTAAAGTAACAAAGCAGCAGAAGGATTTATTCATTGTGAAAGAACTGAAGGACAAACAAAAAACAGTTACTAAAATAAGTCTCTTTATTTTCTTTCCAGGAAAAAGGGAGTTGAGCGAGTTGTGGATGGAGAGGAGAGGATATTAGATAAGTGAAGCAGGTCTTGGTCTTGATGATGATTGATGGTTATAAGGACTCTTACTTTGGTTTTGCTTTGTTGCAGGAGCAGAAGACACACTGTGCAGTTCTGGATTCAGGAGGACATCTTGAAGAAGAGGACAGTCAGCTACAGAGGCGAGAGAAGCTACCAGTAAATGCATGATGTAGGTTTTTACTATGTTTTTCATCATAGTAGTTCTGTATTGTGAAAAAGTGAGGAGAACTAGTCTACATCTTTATAAGTGCAATGTGAATTTGAATTGTTGCTATTAAATGTACACATATACTGTACTCATAAAATAAATAGTTGTTATATGCTAAATAATTAGAAAGCTGACTAATAGTCATTCCTATTCTCTTGACTACCAGGAAAAATAAATATAATAATATAATAACAATAATAATCATTTTATTTAAAAGCGCCTTTCAGGACACCCAAGGACACTTAACAAACCAATGCAGTACAAACATTATCAGCGACAAATTGAAATATAAAATGCATAAAGATAATAAAATGCAAAATGGTAAAAATACATTTAGTAGAGTTAATGATAAGCTAGTCTAAAGAGATGTGTTTTCAGGGCTGTCTTGAACAGAGAAAGGGAGGTGGTGTTTCGAAGGTCTGGCGGTAGAGCATTCCAGAGGTGAGGGGCAGAGCAGGTGAAGGCCCTGCTCCCCATGGTGGAGAGGCGGGCAGAGGGTACATGGAGATGTAGCGAAGAGGAGGATCTGAGAGAGCGTGATGGGATGGAGATTTGTAGGAGGTCAGAGAGGTAAGGAGGGGCAAGGTTGTGGATAGCTTTGAATGTGAGAAGTAGAATTTTGAAGATGATTGTTCAAAAAAGCTTTCAGTGTGTAACTTTTATTACTTTTGGTATTTTAGTATGTAGCATTTTTATTTCCATTGCCTTCTTTTATTGCTGTTGTTTCTTATTCTATATTCATTGATTTATTGTTCCAGTTTATTCATCTTTTTATCCTGTTAAGCACCTTGGTCAATGCAAGGCATTGTAGGAAGGTGCTATACAAATAAAGTTTATTATTATTATTATTATTATTAACCGGGAGCCAGTGGAACTGCTGCAGGACAGGAGTGATGTGATTATAGTAGGAGGTTTGAGTGATGACACGGGCAGCTGAGTTCTGGACCATCTGTAACTTGTGGAGAGATTTGTTGGGGAGGCCGTAGAGAAGGGAGTTGCAGTAATCGATACGGGAAGTCACAAGACTGTGCACCAGGATGGCTGTGGAGCGGGGTGTGAGAGAAGGACGGAGACGGTTAATATTACGGAGGTGGAAATAGGCAGACCGAGTAATATTGTTGATGTGTGAAGTGAAGGAGAGAGTGGTGTCGAGGATGACACCGAGGCTCTTGACCTGAGGGGAGGGGGATAGCAGAGAGTTGTTAAGGGGGACGAGAAGATGTTCTGATTTTGAAATAGAGTTTTTGGTACCAACAAGAATGATTTCTGTTTTGTTGCTGTTTAGTTGAAGGAAATTGTTAGAAAACCAGTGATTTAGCTCATTGAGACAGTCGGTGAGGATGGAGGGTGGGTGGGTGGAGTTAGGTTTTGATGACAGGTAGAGCTGTGTGTCATCAGCATAACAGTGGAAATGGACGCCGTATTTGCGGAAGATGTGACCTAGAGGAAGGAGGTAAATGATGAAGAGGAGGGGTCCGAGGACAGAGCCTTGGGGGACACCCGTGGAGACAGGGGAAGACTGGGAACGGAAGGATTTAAGCTGAATGAATTGAGTGCGGTCAGAGAGATAGGAGTTGAACCAGTCTAACGGGGTACCTGAGATGCCAATGGAGGTTAGTCTGTTGAGGAGGATAGAATGACAGATGGTGTCGAAGGCAGAGCTTAGATCAAGAAGAATGAGGATGGACAGAAGACCAGAGTCAGCAGCAAGAAGAAGGTCGTTAGTAATTTTTACTAGAGCTGTTTTGGTGCTATGGTGGGGGCGAAAACCAGATTGAAACTCTTCATAAATGTTGTTGTTGGACAGGTGTGAGTGAAGTTGACTAGCAACAGTTTTTTCAAGAATTTTGGAGATGAAGGGCAGATTGGAGATCGGACGGTTTGTCCATGCCCAATATTTTATTATTATATGGAAGAGAAAGGTGCCAAAACCCACCCTTTCATATTTAGCATAATTGAAAAAGCCCTAAATCAGAGAGTCAGAGAATCTTTATTGTCATTTGCACCACATGTGGTATATGTGATGAAACAAGATTATGTACACAGGGTCCCAGTTACATCCAACAATAAAAAGTAAAAGAAAAACAGTAATAAGATCTAAGATATGAACTAAGAAAAACATCAACTAAAAATACACTGAGCACTAATATCATAGAAAACATTACTCCAAACAGCAGTACGAACATGAGTCTGTATGAACAGATGAACATGAATGAACACAGCAAACAGATTTTTTTGTCAGCAGCAACATGAAACAGATCAGCAGCAACATGAAACAGATCAGCAGCAACATGTGATATTTCACAGTGATTCTGGTTAGAGATTCATGAGTCTAACAGCCTCAGGGTAGAAGCTGTTCCTCAGTCTCTGTAGAGAGCAAAAGGAGTTAATTCAGTAATATGCTGTGGGTGGGAGATATTCAGGTTTACAAATGTATTATTAATAAAAATTACAAAACTACTACAGGCATTAATCTGCTCACAGACTCATGTTTGTGCTGACTCATGACCACTAGATTGCGCCTCCCCATTAAAAAAAATCACCAGCCGCCACTGCAGCAGACTGTAGCAGGTTGCAGAAGAAAAAAAAAAACACACTGATCACATCACCACCGGTCACTCGTTCAGGAAGAAGATGTTCACATCCTTGATAGGAAGGAACGACATAGGTGGAGGCCTCCGTGTTCAACTGTCCCCCTCTTACAATGCTGTTATTGCTAGTATCACTCAGCCCCTTGTGAATAGCAAACAACCATCAGGGTGCTAACAATCCATAGTTAGGCTGATGGTCCTCATTAATCCTGTGAGCAGCTAGTTTTGGTTGTCAGCAGCAAACTGGTTGATCCACTATGAGAAGGTGCTATTTATAAGACTGAGCTAAATACAGCACCTCTGACTGAAGGAGTTTTTCAGAGGAAAGACGAAATGTTTCTACAATTTTTTTTGTTTGTTTTTTTGTTTTTCGAATGTCCAGAGGATCAGACTTAACTTTTTTAGATTTTTCTACCTGGATTATTGAACATGCATCAGGATGATGTCCAGTTAACCAGTGAATACAGGGTGCAGTGGTGGGTACGATAATCACAGCCAGTTATGAATCTTAGTGCACCATGATAGGCAGCATCTAACATCTGCAGGGTGCTTGTAGGAGCATTTATGTAATGTCACCATAATCAATGGAGGGAAGAAAAGTCAGTTACAAGGCGTTTCCTAGCATTCAGGGTAAGAGAGGATCTGTTTCTGAAAAATAAACTGTTGGATTTTACATCCTTTTATGAAGCTTTGAAATGTCACTGATGAAGCATTTATACAATGTGTGTGCGTGTCTTCATTGATTATATTTACAGGCTTTTATTCATTTTAAAGTGTTTATCAATGACTTCTATGTTTTACATATAATCTCACAATTGCTAATGATAAGCTTACAAGTTCACAATTGATTAATTATAGGCTAATTAAACATTCTAAGTGAAGCAAAACCCAGGTAAGATACTGACTCTCATGAGGAGTCCTTCTTTGTTCTCTGAGCAGACCGAGCACATGCCAAATTGCTCCACCATTGATTAATAATAATAATAATAATAATAATAATAATAATAATGAATTCAATTTATAATGCACTTTTCATTAATGAAAATCTCAAAGTGCGATTAACAATAAATAAAGTTAAATCACAACACTTATATACTTTATACTTAACAATTAGTCTTTAGATTCACATACTAATAATAGTTAATGATTAGACACAAAATAATATTAGGTTAAAGCTTTTAATGTCAAGAGTCAGAACCAAAGTGATCAGTTGATAGTATGTGCTTCTCTGCTGAAAAGAAACTCCATAAATTATCTAAAAGAGCTAAGTCTGGTCCTCTGGACATTCAAAAAACAAAACAAAACAAAGCAAAAAAATTGTAGAAACGTTTCGTCTTTTGTCCGAAAGACTTCCTCAGTCTGATGCTGTGTTCAGCTCAGTCTTATAAATAGCACCCTCTCACAGTGGATCAACCAGTTGGCTGATGACAGCCTGAAACCAGCTGCTCACATGATCAAGGAGGACCATCAGCCTAACGATGGATCGTTAGCACCCTGATGGTTGTTTGCTATTCACAGAGGGCTGAGTGATACTAGCAATAACAGCATTGTAAGAGGGGGACAGTTGAACCCGGAGGCCTCCACCCCTGTTTAATGATGGACGGTTTCTTTTCACAAAGATGGCCTCCTTTACTCCTCTCTCAAACCATCGTTCCTCTCTATCAAGGATGTGAACATCTTCATCCCTGAAAGAGTGACCGCTGGCCTGGAGATGAGTGTAGACCACAGAGTCCTGACCTGATGATGTTGATCTTCTGTGCTGGGCCATCCTTTTGGCCAGTGGCTGTTTAGTTTCCCCGATATAAGACTGATCACAGCCCTCCTGACACTGAACAGCATACACAATATTACTCTGTTTGTGCCGGGGGACTGGATCTTTGGGATGAACCAGTCTTTGCCGTAATGTATTTTGGGGTTTAAAAGCCACTGGGACGTTGTGTTTAGAAAATAAACGTCTCAATGTCTCTGAAACTCCCGCAACATACGGAATGACCACTGGTCTGGGTCTGGGTTCCTTCTTTTCACCTGATGGCTGGCTGGAGTCCTGTTTGGGTTTCTTCTCTGCTTTCAGGAAGGCCCAGTTAGGATATCCACATTTCTCTAGAGCCTGTTTTGTGTGTGATTTCTCCTTCTGTCTGGCTCCTGAGTTAGTGGGGACGCTGTCTGCTCTGTGATACAGAGTCCTGATGACTCCTAACTTGTGCTCCAGAGGGTGATGGGAGTCAAACTGTAAATACTGGTCTGTGTGGGTGGGTTTGCGGTACACCTCAGTTTGCAAATTTCCTCTATCAGAAACTGAGACCTCACAGTCCAAGAAAGCCAACCTGCCATTTTTTACATCTTCTCGTGTGAACTTGATATATTTATCCACAGAGTTGATGTGATCAGTGAAATGTTGGACTTCCTGAGATTTAATTTTAACCCAGGTGTCGTCAACATACCTGAACCAATGACTTGGTGGTCTCCCTGAAAAGGATGTCAAGGCTCTCTTTTCTACCTCCTCCATGTACAGGTTGGCAACAATAGGAGAAACTGGAGACCCCATAGCACACCCATGT
>JBBPBX010011142.1:0-19004 GCA_038048925.1 Garcialebias charrua | reverse complement strand
GGGCGGCCGTGGTGTAGTGGTAATGGCAGTCGTCTCCCGATCGGAAAGTTGGCGGTTCGACTCCCGGGACCCGCACCATGTGTCGTTGTGTCCTTGGGCAAGACACTTAACCCTGAGTTGCTCCCGGTAGGACTGGAAAGCACCTTGCATGGTAGTCTGCCGCCACCGGTTTATGAATGTGTGTAGCATTCAATATATGTGTAGCACTTTGAGATTTTCAGTAATGAAAAGTGCGTTATAAATTGAATTAATTATTATTATTATTATTATTATTATTATTAAAAGGCTAGATAAGACGTTTCCCTCTGTGACAGGAACCTGTGAACGAGATGGTTTCAAACCTTTTATAATGGAAGGGTTTATATCTACATCTCATTCAGGGAAAATGATACCTGTTACAATACTTAGAGACACAGCCGCTTCACAGTCATTCATTTTGGACAATATTTTACCTAGAGATGAAGTTATTAAGATGGAAGCTGGTGTCCCTATTTGTGGTTTTAACATGCAGGAAGTTAATGTTCCTTTATGTAGGATTGTGGTTCAGTCAGAGTTGTGTTCAGGAGATGCTGTGGTAGGACTGCATCCAAACTTTCCTATTGAAGGCATTTCCATGATTATGGGTAACGACTTGGCTGGAGGTCGCGTGTTAGTCACTCCAGAGGTGACCCCTGTCCCAGTGATTTCCCCTCAACTAGATAACTTAGCTCGCACATTTCCTAATGTTTTCACCTCATGTGCAGTTACTCGTGCAGCTCTTAAACGCCACAGAAGGAGGAGAAAGAGGAAGAAGTCGAGCTGAGTGACAGTTTTTTCAGTTCTGAGACTGAACAGAGCCCAGTGTGCTCAGAGGACAACACTTTAGAGGGGGTAAGACTCTCATGGTCTAGGGAACAGTTGATTAACCTTCAGAAGAGCGATGTTAGTTTGTCACCATGTTTTCTTGACACAGAAACTGACAATCCTGACATCCTGAGTAATGGTTACTACTTTAGTGATGGCATTTTGATGCATAAATGGACTCCATTGACTGCCTCTCCTAATGAAGAGTGGAGTAGTGTAGAACAGATTGTTCTCCCTACTCTGTATCGTCCAAATGTTTTACGTTTAGCGCACGACAGTCCCTTAGCTGGTCACCTGAGTATTAGAAAAACATATGACCGTGTGTTACGTCATTTTTTTGGGCCAGGTTTAAAAAAAGATGTCATACTTCATTGCAACTCGTGTCACTTTTGTCAGATAGCTGGAAAACCGAACCAGACTGTCCCACCTGCTCCTTTGTATCCCATCCCAGCTATTGCTAAGCCTTTTGAGAGAGTCTTAGTGGACTGTGTAGGACCACTCCCCAGAACAAAGGCTGGAAACAAGTACTTAGTTACTGTGATGTGTACCTCCACTCGTTTCCCAGAAGTTTTTCCTGTAAGAAAAATAACAACCCCAGTGGTGGTAAAGGTGTTAACCAGGTTTTTCTCATTGTTTGGGTTACCACGGGTGGTGCAGACCGACCAAGGCAGCAATTTTATGTTGAGAGTGTTTTCATAGGTCATGAAACAACTTAACATCCAACATACCTGTTCCGCTGCGTACCATCCAGAAAGCCAGGGTGCCCTTGAACGATTCCATCAAACAGTAAAAACCATGCTGCGCACATACTGTCTAGAATTCAATAAATATTGGGATGAGGGAGTGCATCTCCAGATGTTTGCTATACGGGAGGTAGTTCAAGAGAGTTTGGGTTTTAGTTAGGGATGCACCGATCCACATTTCTCACTTCCGATCCGATCCGATACATAACAACTGAGTATCAACCGATACCAATACTTTTCCGATCCGATATCGGTGTTCAAGCATCAATGTTAGGGATAACATTTTTATAAAAATGGATTCTGAGTCTTGTTTTGAATATGAGGCTGTGAACAGATTACTGTAAAAGTCCTTAACTTCTCTAGATATTTGTTTTGTTTCTGTAACTTCCTCACTGTTACTTATGAGACTGTTAATTGTATTTTTCATCATTTGTTTTTTTCTAATTAAAAAAATATGAAGTATTTTTCTCGAGGCTGTAATAATTAAGTTCTTGAAGGGAGAGCATGTATGTTGCACAAAACTCGGACTTGTGTGAGGTAAACCCAAAGAAGACACTCTGAGCCTCACTACAGTAATTCACAAACAAATGGCATACAAGAAGAGGCAGGTCTCTTCCACAGACGTCCTTCTGACTCATGGTGCAAGGAACACTAGTCTAAAATACTGCTAAGCATTATGGGAAATCATCACATTCTACTCCCCATTTTCTAGTCTTATTTTTAATTCTGGCACTATATGAGTTGTAATTCTTGTTGAATTTTATCAACAGATACAGATTTAATCTATAATTGAACACTAATATACCGCTAAGTAACAATGTTAAGACAGAAGTCACAGAGTATGGTGAAATATATGTGCTCTCTGACATCTAGAAAGTATCGGAAATATCGGCAGGTTGGTTCCGATACCCAATACTTACATTCTGCTGGTATCGGATACCGATACCGATACTGGATCGGATCTGCCCCATCCCTAGTTTTAGTCCAGCTGAATTGATTTTTGCCCACGAAGTTCGTGGTCCCTTAAGGCTGTTACAAGAAAAGTGGGTATGTAAGAAGTCTGACAAGAATTTGTTAGACTATGTAAGTGACTTCCGCTTTAAACTAGTTTGTGCTTGTGAAATAGCTAAAAACAACCTACAGGCGGCACAGGCTAAAATGAAATCCCTGTTCGACCGAAAAGCTGTAGCACGAGTGTTTCAACCGGGTGACAAAGTGTTAGTTCTACTTCCTATTCCTGGTAGTAGTTTACAGGCCCATTATAGTGGACCTTATGTCATTGAGAAGAAGCTAAACGAACGTGACTATTTGGTTTCTACTCCAGATAGGAGGCGTACTTCTCGTCTTTGTCACATTAACATGTTGAAACCATACATTGAGAGGGTTAGTGTGTTAGCTGTTCCCCTCTGTGATGTCCCCAGAGTAACCGAAGATGTAGAGCCCCAATAAGAGCTCTCCAGTGCTGAGCAGGAGGTGGACAGTTCCCCTTCTGCCATTCTTGAAGGCAAGCTCTTAAATTCACATTATCTCCAGAACCTACAGTTGTTGTTCTCCCATCTTGATGACAATAAAAGGGATGAACTAAAACAGTTGATATTTTATAATGCCTGTTTATTCTCTGATGTCCCTTCCAGGACCGATATCTTAAAACACAATATCGATGTGGGTGAAACGAAACCCATTAAACAACACCCTTATAGAGTGAATCCGGACAAACGCCTACGTATGAATAAACAGGTGCAGTACATGCTGAACAACGGCTTGGCCATACCTAGCACTAGTGCATGGAGTTCACCTTGTTTGTTGATAGTGAAACATGGGAGTGATGATCGATTCTGCACTGACTTTAGAAAAGTAAATGTTATAACCAAACCAGATTGTTATCCTCTCCCTAGAATCGAGGATTGTGTCGACCATGTGGGCACTGCATGCTTTGTAACCACTCTGGACCTATTAAAAGGTTATTGGCAGGTGCCATTGACTGAACGAGGTCAGGAGGTCTCTGCTTTTGTTACCCCTGATAGTTTTCTTGAGTACACAGTCTTGGCTTTTGGCATGCGTAACGCTCCTGCTACCTTCCAAAGACTAATGAACATAGTTTTGTCCGAGTTACCCTTTTGTGAAGCATATCTAGATGATGTGGTGGTGTTCTCAGATACTTGGGAAGATCACTTAAAACACCTACAAACTGTTTTTACACGTCTGAAAGAAGCTAGTTTGACGGTTAACCTGGCTAAATGTCAGTTTGGGCACGGAACTGTGACCTATTTAGGTAAACGTGTTGGAAGTGGTCAGGTACGTCCAGTGAGGCAAAAGTGGAAGCAATATTGTCTGTCCAGATTCCTTCCACCCGTACGGAGCTGCGGCCTTATCTAGACATTGTGGGGTACAGAGGGTTCTGTAAGAACTTCTCAGCTGTGGCTGCTCCTCTAACGGATCTCCTCAGCCCGAAAACACCTTTTTTCTGGTCTGAGAGATGCCAAGAAGCGTTTGAACAAACAAAAACGTTGTTGACTAAGGCTCCTGTGCTAGCTGCACCAAAATTCGATGTCCCTTTTAAACTGGCTGTAGATGCTTGTGACTCCGGAATAGGAGCTGTTCTCATTCAGGAAGGAACAGACGGAGTGGAACACCCAGTTTCCTACTATTCCCGGAAGTTGAACAAACACCAAAAAGGGTACTCGACTATAGAAAAGGAAGCCTTGGCTTTGATCTTGGCACTAGAGCATTTTGAAGTGTACATTGGAGGATCTTGTGATCCCATTATTGTATACACTGACCACAACCACCTTACCTTTTTGCATCGAATGTGTAATAAAAATCGACGCTTAATGAGCTGGTCTTTGCGACTGCAGCCTTTTAACCTCTCCATATTACACATTAGAGGTAAGGACAACGTTATAGCCGATGCCCTCTCTCGTTTTTGAATACCCTGCCCCAACTTGTCTTTTTGTATGGAGTAATGTAGCTAGTGTCAACACAGGACTACATTTTCCCCCATACAAAACACTGGTGGTGGAGGTGTTATGTATCCTAAGGAAGCTACCCATGCTGATACCTACAGGTTTTTGTGTATGTTGACTACAGTCTTGTTTTGTGGGTTAATTAGTCTGATTATGATCAGGCTTGTGTGTTTTGCCAGGAGCACCTGAGTGACATGCCTATATAAACTTCAAGGTGAGGATACCTGAATGCGGAGTGTTGTGAGCTCAGAGTGTGGTTGCTTTGTACTGAGCTGTTTGGGTACTGTGTGGTACCGTGGGGTGTTCTCCGCCCACCCCTGTCTTGAGGTTTGGTGATCTTCTGTTGAGAAGATTGTTGGTGAGTAGAAGTCAGTGGTGGGCAAATGAACGCTAGGTAGCGCTAAAGCGCTAATCCGCTTACAGTGGACCTAAACTTTTTGTCAGCGTTTTTGTGAATTGACTAACTTTTATAATTCATAAGCGGATTTGTGCTATTTTTATTTAAAATGCAGTACCGCTAATAACTAATTATCTATCAGTAAAAACCAATAAACTTATTTACAAGCTCTTATGCTGCTTGTTTTACCTTTTTCCCCACCGTAAACAGCAGAGAGGAGGAAGGGTGTGAGGGGGAGGGGGGCAGAGCTGAGAACAGACTCGGATCTACCATGTAGGTAAATGCCTGGGGGTCCCATTTCAGCAGTGGCCCCGGCCCCGCCTCGCCCCGTGCAGTCACCTACATCACTAACATTGATCCTGCTTGTTAATGTACATTTAACATAAAAATAATTATAGTTACGATGAAAACGATCATTAAATACGCAATTAAAAAAACGGTCGATTTCTTTATCCCCCTACTAAAAATGGACTATTCCATCTTGACATCTTCCGGGTCACTCAGAGGTGAACTCGGGGGCTAATTCTGTGGCTACTGTTTGTGCTGGGTACTTGGATAAATCCGTAGAGAACCCCGCTGTTTCAAGCCAAATTAACGTGGCCGGATGATTTTATTGTGTGTTTTGTGTCGACCATTTGACGGTGAGTCGTTATTTTTATGTATTTTAGTTACTTTTCATTAAATCTGTTGACTACCTATAGACGCTAACTCTGTGTCTGCCTGTTGGTAGTGCTGGGTTACTAATGGATAAATCCGTAGAGAACCCCGCTGTTTCAAGCCAAATTAACGTGGCCGGATGATTTTATTGTGTGTTTTGTGTCGACCATTCGACGGCGAGTCGTTAGTTTCATGTATTTGGGTTACTTTTATGTATAAATGCGGTGGCGACACACCCGTGTATTTGAGATTTAAACGTGGTTTTAGGGATTAAAAGATCATTCTATTTTTTGTTAATTTCGTGGCCGAATAGAATATATGTACGTAAAGTATTAAATAAATCCTTTGATTTTTGTAATTTCATCCTTTTAGGATCATTTTTGTTACTTTTCAGTTGGCAGTGTAGTGCAAATATTGATAACGCTGCCGGCTATATATAAATATATATATATATATATATATATATATATATATATATATATATATATATATAATATATATATATAATATATATATATATATATATATATATATATATATATATATATATATATATATATATATATATATATATATATATATATATATATATATATATATATATATATATATATATATATATACAAGCCCAAAACCAGAAAAGTTGGCACGTTGTGGAAATCGCAAATAAAAACAGAATACAATGACTTGCAAATCTTTTTCAACCTATATTCAATTGAACACACTGCAAAGACCACATACTTAACGTTCGAACTGGTAAACTTTGTTATTTTTTGCAATTATTAGCTCATTTGGAATTTGATGCCTGCAACATGTTTCAAAAAAGCTGGCACAAGTGACAAAGAAGACAGAGAAATTTGAGGAATGCTCATCAAACACTTATTTGGAATATCCCACAGGTGAACATGCAAATTGGGAACAGGTGGGTGCCATGATTGGGTATAAAAGCAGCTTCCTTGACATGCTCAGTCATCCACATAGAAGGATGGGGCGAGGGTCACCACTCTGTGAACAAATGCGTGGGCAAATTGTCGAACAGTTCAAGAACAACTTTTCTCAACGAGCTATTGCAAGGAATTTAGGAATTTCACCATCTACGGTCCGTAATATCATCAAAAGGTTCAGAGAATCTGGAGAAATCACTACACGTAAGGGGCAAGGCCGAAAACCAACATTGAATGCCCGTGACCTTCGATCCCTCAGGCGGTACTGCATCAAAAACCGACATCAGTGTGTAAAAGATATCACCACATGGGCTCAGGAATACTTCAGAAAACCACTGTCAGTAACTACAGTTCGTCGCTACATCTGTAAGTGCAAGTTAAAGCTCTACTATGCAAAGCAAAAGCCATTCATCAACAAGATCCAGAAACGCCGCCGGCTTTGCTGGGCCCGAGCTCATCTGAGATGGACTGATGCAAAGTGGAAAAGTGTTCTGTGGTCTGATGAGTCCACATTTCAAATTGTCTTTGGAAACTGTGGACGTCGTGTCTTACGGACCAAAGAGGAAAAGAACCATCAGGACTGTTATAGGCGCAAAGTTCAAAAGCCAGCATCTGTGATGGTATGGGGGTGCATTAGTGCCCAAGGCATGGGTAACTTACACATCTGTGAAGGCACCATTAATGCTGAAAGGTACATACAGGTTTTGGAGCAACATATGCTGCCATCCAAGCGACGTCTTTTTCATGGACGCCCCAGCTTATTTCAGCAAGACAATGCCAAGCCACATTCTGCACGTGTTACAACAGCGTGGCTTCGTAGCAAAAGAGTGCGGGTCCTCCCCTGGCCTGCCTGCAGTCCAGACCTGTCCCCCATTGAAAATGTGTGGCGCATTATGAAACGTAAAATACGACAACGGAGACCCCGGACTGTTGAACAACTTAAGCTGTACATCAAGCAAGAATGGGGAAGAATTCCACCTGAAAAGCTTCAAAAATTGGTCTCCTCAGTTCCCAAACGTTTACTGAGTGTTGTTAAAAGGAAAGGCGATGTAACACAGTGGTAAATATGTCCCTGTGCCAACTTTTTTGCAATGTGTTGCTGCCATTGAATTCTAAGTTAATGGTTATTTGCAAAACAAAATAAAGTTTCTCCGTTCGAACATTAAATATATTGTCTTTGCATTCTATTCAGTTGAATATGGGTTGAAAAAGATTTGCAAGTCATTGTATTCTGTTTTTATTTGCGATTTGCACAACGTGCCAACTTTTCTGGTTTTGGGCTTGTATATATATATATATATATATATATATATATATATAATATAGAAATATATAAATAGCGGATTAGATTAGCTTCCCCTAATTTTCATAAGACATTTGTGCTTTTGAAATTGTGGACCTAAAAATATTAATAAGCGTTTTAGAAATTGTGGAACTAATTTTTTAATTAGCGTTGCCCAGCTTTGGTAGAAGTGTTTGCTCATTTTTGGTCTTTGACTGATGCACTTAGGAGGAGTTGCTTATTTTGTTTGTCTTTGACTGTGCTTGAGTGCACTTAGAAGATGAAGGGTGCTTTAGTGACGTTTAGGTCCTGCTCAGAAGAGGGACGCTGAACACTGTGGTTTCACTAAGTTGTATTTAACCAGGAGGTTGTGTGGCTGGCCAAGAGGCGACCAGCTGTTTGGAGTTTTTGTTTTGTTTGCCTAATGACAGTGTGAGTTTGGTAGTTCAGTTATCGTTTTTCTTTTTACTCCTAGAGTCCCCCTTTGGTCAGGTAGTCCGTCACTGGACAGGCTTCGACGGCCCTGTTCTATGGGTTGGCCCTGCTCCAGTGACGTTATCCTAATTTTGGCCGACTCACTCTGTCCATCATTTGTTTGATACTTTCATTTTGTTCACAACGCTGTGCCAGAAGAAGCTGCACTCCCCACCTGGAGGAGGAGTGCAGGGATCCATCTCAACCTGATGTGCGATTACAATAAAGCTTTTATTTTTACCTTATTCCTTCTTGTGTCCTTTGTCCATCAAATGTGTTTGGCCTGAGCCAGCCGTAACAGTTAACTAAATGTTAACTAAATGTTAACTAAATGTTAACTAAAGGTTAACTAAATGTTAAATAAAAGTTAACTAAAGGTTAACTAAATGTTAAATAAATGTTAAATAAATGTTAAATAAAGGTTAACTAAAGGTTAAATTAAGGTTAACTAAATATTAACTAAAAGTTAACAAAAGTTAAATAAATGTTAACTAAAGGTTAAACAAAGGTTAACTAAAAGTTAACTAAAGTTAACTAAATGTTAACTAAATTATAAATAAAGGTTAACTAAAAGGTTAAACAAAGGTTAACTAAATGTTAAATGAAGGTTAACTAAATGTTAACTAAATGTTAACTAAAGGTTAACTAAACGTTAACTAAAAGTTAACTAAAAGTTAACTAAATGTTAACTAAATGTTAACTAAATTTTAAATAAAGGTTAACTAAAAGGTTAAACAAAGGTTAACTAAATGTTAAATGAAGGTTAACTAAATGTTAACTAAAGGTTAACTAAATGTTAACTAAAGGTTAACTAAAGGTTAACTAAATGTTAACCAAAGGTTAACTAAATGTTAACTAAATGTTAACTAAAGGTTAACTAAAGGTTAACTAAATGTTAACTAAATGTTAACTAAAGGTTAACTAAATGTTAACTAAAGGTTAACTAAATGTTAACTAAATGTTAACTAAAGGTTAACTAAAGGTTAACTAAATGTTAATAATAATGATAATGAGCAGATGATGGAGTGTTGCAGCAGAAACAGACATGAGCCCTCAGAACACAAAGATCTACACCTGGTCATTTCAAACCAGCTCATAATAAATGAAGATGTTTGTTGTAAAACAATAAAAGAATAAAACCTGACCTGTGTAGAGTTTGTTGAACGCCGGTGTATCAAACGGCTGCTGCAGGTGGGAGAAGTCAGGACGAGGTTCTTCACTGGAAACACAGCAGCAAATGTTCAAAATGTCCTGATTTGATGAAGGACACAGTGAAGATGATGATCCTCACTTGTTGGGAATCTTCATGAAGCTTTCTCTCACCCACTCCTCCAGAGTGTCCAGAGTTTCTACACAACAAAGAGCAGAACAAAAGGGGTGAGGTTCAGGTGGGGAAGGTTGTGATGGCATTTGTCCTCCACCTGTACACTCCGTACAGGGTCTCCACAGGGATGTGTGCTGAGCACACTTCTATACTTGGTAAATTTGTCAGGACTCCTTAAATGTGTACTTTTTGCTGATGATACCGCATTTTTTTGTTTGGGTAAAGATATAGAACAAATGTTGGAGTTGATAAAGACAGAATTTGTCAAAATACAAACTTGGTTTAAAATCAATAAATTATCATTAAATCTAGAAAAAACTAATTTCATGATATTCAGTAATAAAAAGAAAACTGTTGATGTTCCATTTAAAATTGAGGGTGTTGAGATTTGTAGAGTGAGTGAAGTTTTTGGGTGTTATCATTGATGACAAACTGACATGGAAACAACACGTAAATTCTGTAAGAATAAAAATAGCTAAATCTATTGCAGTACTGTACAAAGTCAGAGACCTATTGAATGATAAAGCTCTGTATTTGTTGTATAACACAATCATTGTTCCACACTTAATCTATTGTATTGATGTTTGGGGGAAAGCGTGTAAAACAATCACAAAGCCTATTTTTGTATTACAGAAAAGAGCTGTAAGAATTATCACTAGAAAGCATTACCGTCATCCATCAAGTACATTATTTTATCAACTAAAATTATTGAAGTTCCATGATTTGGTAGACTATAATATTTTATCAGTTATGTATAGAGCTCAAAATAATGCATTACCTTTAAATATCCAAATGCATTTTGTTAAAAGACAAAGTTGTTATAATCTTAAGGGGACAGAGATGTTTGTAAAACCACAATTCAGAACCAGTTTGAAGGGACGTTCTACCTCAATCCAGGGAATTAGATTATGGAATGGCTTGGAGAATGTAGTTAAAAATGCCAAGTCAATGTTTACATTTAAGAAAATTATCAAAACTAAATTGTTAAAAATATATATATGAAGTAGCGTAATGTGTATTGTATTAGTTAGAAAATTAGAAAGAGTTATTCATTTTGTACTGTTACTGGAAGATTATTTTTAAATGGGAGTGGTGGCGCAGAGGTTAAGAAGGTGCGCTTGTGATCGGAAGATCGCCGGTTCAAGCCCCGGTACCGACAACATCAAAGATGTGGGTGGGATAAGTGAAGCGGTCACACCTGTCTCCACCCTCATCTGCCCCACTCTGGGCCCTTGAGCAAGGCCCTTAACCCACACCATCTGCTCCCCCGGGAACCCTAGATATCAGCTCTCTGCTCCACACAGAGGGCTGTGGTTGCTCGGTGGTCTGTGGTTGTGTCAGGAAGGGCATCCGGCGTAAAAACAACTGCCAAATCTTCGTGCGACTAGATCGCTGTGGTGACCCCTAACGCAGGGAAAAGCCGAAAGAAAAAAAAAAAAAAAAAAAAAACTGGAAGATTATTTTTGTTTGAACTGATTGTTTGAAAAAAGGGGCAGATATAATAATATTTTTTCTTCTTTCTGCTACCTTTCATTTTTTAAATACATTTTGTACATTATCATTCATGGGATTGTCTTGTATTGTGTGTGGGGTTTTTTTTATGAACAAATTTAATAAACATAAACATACTGCCTTTACACCCACAGCTGTCACTCCAGTCACAGAAGTAACACCAGAGTGGACTTTGTGGACCATGTGGTGGGAGGAGATGTGTCAACCTACAGGGATGAAGTCCTGAGACCAACATCGTGATGTTCACTCAACAATCTTGTTCTGAACATCACAAAGACAAAGGAAGTCTGAACTTCAGGAAACTGAGGTTAGACCCTCCCCCCTCTGCATCAACGGTGAATGCGTGGAGATGGTTCACAGTATCAGGTTCCTGGGCACCCAGATACCTGTTGACCCGTCTGTCAACACAAACGCCATCTCGAAGAAGGTTCAGCGCTTCCTGAGGGTGCTCAGGAGGATGAACGTGCCAGAGAAGCTCATGGTGAACTTCTGCCGTGCTTCCATTGCGAGTGTGGTGACCTACTGAAGCTCCGTGTGGTTTCCTCACTGCACTGAGGCAGACCGGAGAAGACTTCAGGGTCTGGTGAACACCTCCCTGTCAATCATTGTCTCTGAAGTCCATCTTTACCACCCGATGTCTCAGTAGAACCACCACCGTTGTGAAGGACAACCCACAACCTGGTTCCACCTCAGGTCCATCAGGACCTGGACCACCAGACTCAGGGACAGGTTTTTTTTCTCAAGCCATCACACTCTTGAACACACACACACTACACACTGTTGTACACAAACTTTTTATACTTTCTGATAGGGATATGTAAACACCTTCACCTAGAACAAGAACCACACAAAGAAACAAGAAATGATTATAAAATAGTTACACTTTGCAAAGGGGATACCACTTCAAACTCGCTTGGAGCCAGGCTCAACCGAGTTTCAAGCAAGTCCGAATTAGTCAGCGCGTGCTGGGATTTTATTCTCTCAAAAATAGGACAAGGTGAGATTCAGATAGCACATGAACATACAAGAAAGTAATATCAAAAACAAACCAGAACGTGATGTCAGAACATTATCTGTAATCAAACATGAGCTGGCCCAACCAGCGTCCTTGTTCTTGTGTCAAGGAGACGAATGCACGCACTCTTTAGATAAGTGTTTGTTACATACAGAGAGAATTTAGAAAGAGAGTTGTTGAGTAATGATTTTATTAAGAGTACATTAATAAAATAAGTTTTATATGATAAATGTTAAATTACTTTCACTGTGCACGTGTCGTGCTGAGCTGCACAGGTGCACGTGTCGTGCTGAGCTGCACAGGTGCACGTGTCGTGCTGAGCTGCACCAAACTCCTGGAGAGGCACCTTCAGAGAAGCTCAGCACTTCTGTTGTACCTGAGACAGTGACCAAGAACGCTTTGTTCATTCATTGCTGAGCTGGTTCAGACTGTGATGGGTGAGGGTGGGTGAGGGTGGGTGAGGGTGGGATGAGGATGGGGGAGGATGGGTGAGGGTGGGTGAGCCTACCTGTGGACTGCACGGTGAGTGTCATGTAGTGAGCAGAGTAATGTCTTCTCCTGAAGACTCGCAGCCTCTCGTAGGTGTTGACCTGTGTCTCTTTGGGCTTTAAGGTCTGAGCGTTACCTGAAGGAGACACCACACGTCTGGACCTGGACTGCAGGTTCAGATCCAGCAGGTTCTGTTTGAGCTGTTGTGTGGACCCTGTCCTTCTCACCACAGAAGAACTTGCTCATAGGGTGTCCGGGTTTGGACAAACTCCCAAACAGCATTTCCTTACGATGGGAGTCTGACGGCCTCGCCAGCTGGAACTCTGAGGAGACCACAGGAGGCGACGTGAAGGTGGACCTGCACGATGTCGACAAGTAAGCTGATGGACTGAGGACTCACCACTGTCCACAGCCTCCACCTCTCTGTCCACTGCGTCCTCCAGCATCAGAGGACAGATGAAGAACCCAGCCCACCTGGACACAGAAGCCACGCCTCCTGTTACTCCTCCACTCCTGAAAGCTTCTCATCCAGAACAACACCTGGTTCTAGGATCCAGAACAACACCTGGTTCTAGGATCCAGAACAACACCTGGTTCTAGGATCCAGAACAACACCTGGTTCTAGGATCCAGTCTCAGCCCCAGAAACGTTCAGACCTGTTGAAACCACTAAAGAGCTTCAGCTTCCTGCAGGTGGAGCTCACCTGTTGAGGGCCTCTCACCTGTCGAGGGCCTCTCACCTGTCGAGGGCCTCTCTGAAGAACTTCCTCTGAACATCAAAGTGGAAGATGGTTCTCTCACAGTCGGTGGAAGCATTGTCACTTCCTCCATGTTTCTTCAGGAATGCATCAAAACCGTTCTCTGTCGGGTCCTTCTGACTGCCCATGAACACCACTGAGGACAGGAAACAGACACATGGGTCAACACACAGGAAGTAACACAACACACAGGAAGTAATACAACACACAGAAAATAAAACAACACACAGGAAGTAACATAAGAAGAAGGAAATAACAAAACTCACAGGAAGTAACACAACACACAGGAAGTAACACAACACACAGGAAGTAACACAACACACAGGAAGTAACACAACACACAGGAAGTAGCACAAGAAAAAAGAAGTAACACAACACACAGGAAGTAACACAAGATAAAGGAAGTAACACAACACACAGGAAGTAACACAACACACAGGAAGTAACATAACACACAGGAAGTAACACAACACACAGGAAGTAACACAACACACAGGAAGTAACATAACACACAGGAAGTAACACAACACACAGGAAGTAACACAAGACAAAGGAAGTAACACAAGACACAGGAAGTAACACAACACACAGGAAGTAACACAACACACAGTAAGTAACACAAGACACAGGAAGTAACACAAGACACAGGAAGTAACACAACACACAGGAAGTAACACAACACACAGGAAGTAACACAACACACAGGAAGTAACACAACACACAGGAAGTAACACAAGACAAAGGAAGTAACACAACACACAGGAAGTAACACAACACACAGGAAGTAACATAACACACAGGAAGTAACACAACACACAGGAAGTAACACAAGACAAAGGAAGTAACACAACACACAGGAAGTAACACAACACACAGGAAGTAACATAACACACAGGAAGTAACATAACACACAGGAAATAACAACACACAGGAAGTACCACAAGAAAAAGGAAGTAGCACAGCATACAGGAAGTAACAACACACAGGAAGTAACGCAAGACAAAGGAAGTAACACAAGAAAAAGGAAGTAACACAACACACAGGAAGTAATACAAGAAAAAGGAAGTAACACAAGAAAAAAGAAGTAACACAACACACAGGAAGTAACACAAAACACACAGGAAGTAGCACAGCATACAGGAAGTAACACAACACACAGGAAGTAGCACAGCATACAGGAAGTAACACAACACACAGGAAGTAGCACAGCATACAGGAAGTAACACACCACACAGGAAGTAGCACAGCATACAGGAAGTAACACACCACACAGGAAGTAGAACGGCATACAGGAAGTAACACAACACACAGGAAGTAACACAACACACAGGAAGTAACACAAGACAAAGGAAGTAACACAAGAAAAAAGAAGTAACACAACACACAGGAAGTAACACAACACACAGGAAGTAACACAAGACAAAGGAAGTAACACAAGAAAAAGAAGTAACACAACACAAAGGAAGTAACACAACACACAGGAAGTAACACAACACACAGGAAGTAGCACAGCATACAGGAAGTAACACAACACACAGGAAGTAACACAAGACACAGGAAGTAGCACAGCATACAGGAAGTAACACAACACACAGGAAGTAACAACACACAGGAAGTAACACAAGAACAAGGAAGTAACACAACACACCGGAAGTAACACAAGAAAAATTAAGTAGCACAACACACAGGAAGTAACACAACACACAGGAAATAACACAAGAAAAAGGAAATAACACAACACACAGGAAGTACCACAATAAAAAGGAAGTAGCACAGCATACAGGAAGTAACACAACACACAGGAAGTAACACAAGACAAAGGAAGTAACACAAGAAAAAGTAACACAACACACAGGAAGTAACACAACACACAGGAAGTAACACAAGACAAAGGAAGTAACACAAGAAAAAAGAAGTAACACAACACACAGGAAGTAACACAAAACACAAGAAGTAACACAACACACAGGAAGTAGCACAGCATACAGGAAGTAACACAACACAGGAAGTAGCACAGCATACAGGAAGTAACACAACACACAGGAAGTAACACAAGACAAAGGAAGTAACACAAGAAAAAAGAAGTAACACAACACACAGGAAGTAACACAACACACAGGAAATAACACAAGAAAAAGGAAGTAACACAACACACAGGAAGTAACACAACACACAGGAAGTAACACAAGAAAAAGGAAGTAACACAACACACAGGAAGTAACACAAGACAAAGGAAGTAACACAAGAAAAAAGAAGTAACACAACACACAGGAAGTAACACAACACACAGGATACACACAGGAAGTAACACAAGAAAAAGGAAGTAACACAACACACAGGAAGTAACACAAGACAAAGGAAGTAACACAAGAAAAAAGAAGTAACACAACACACAGGAAGTAACACAACACACAGGAAATAACAAAAGAAAAAGGAAGTAACACAAAACACAGGAAGTAACACAAGAAAAAGGAAGTAACACAACACACAGGAAGTAACACAACACACAGGAAGTAACACAACACACAGGAAGTAACACAACACACAGGAAGTAGCAAGGGTAAAACGCAGTGATGAGAGGAAACATGTCCAGTTTCAGGTTTGGTATATTTGTCATATGCAAATCAACACAAGGTCAACTCAAGGTCAACACAAGGTCAACACAAGGTCAACACAATGTCAACACAATGTCAACACAATGTCAACACAATGTCAACACAAGGTCAACAATGCAATGAAATGCTGAGGATGAGAAGAACCATCTGGACTCACCAAAAAACATGAAAACACAAGTTAAAGCTCAATAATCCAGGTAGATACATCTAACGAGGTTGAGTCAGGTGGAGGACCTGACATCCAAAACATTATGACCACTGGCAGCTGACACATCTGGTTGCCATGGCAGCTGTTGGTAGGTGGGACCTATCCCACAGCAGATGAACTTTCGGTCCTTGAAGATGAATCTAAAACATGTCCAGCATGCGGACTGGATGGACTTCAACCAGTACTGAGCTGGGATGGTTGCACAGCTGGATCCGAACTTGGCCACTCCTACACATCTGTGGGAAGTTCTGAACCAACAAGCCCAGTTTGTGGAAGCGTTGCCTCCTTCCAGGACTCACAGGATCCACTGGGCCAGATCCTCCACAGAGTGAGACGGGTCAGAACTTCTCTGGTGGCACCACAGAGGTCATATTGTTTTGGCACTGATGAGGTAACATCCAACAGATGTTTGTGTTGCACCTGAGTGATTGACAGCAGGAAACTCACTGTGTTCCAGGAAGTGGGCGAGGCCCGGAAGGTCGTCAGGGTCGCTGAAGCTCCCAACACCGATACACAACGCAGCAGCTGCCTGAACACACACACACACACCAGCAGGAGTGAAGTTTGTCTCAACAACCATTTAAACTTGTGATCAAAGCTCATCTTCATCATCCTTTTATCCACCTGCTTCTCTGAGCTCTTCATCTTCTTCGCTACCTTTTCCCTGTCCAGCTCGATAAAGTCACTGTCCTGATCTTCCTCCAAGTTATTCTCCTCCTCCTCCTCGGAGCCATCACCAGAGTCCTCCTCCTCTTCCTCCTCCTCCTCCTCCTCCTCCTCAGGCTTCTCGCTGCAGGAGTCAGAGATGAGGAGCGCTCTGAGCCCGTTGCTCAGCTCCATGTATCTGCAGACACATGATCAGAACCTGTGGCCTCATGTATCAACCGTGCGTGCGCACAAAAACATTGCGCACGTCACTTTCCACGCAAAACCCCGTATGTATCAAAACTGAAATGAACGTGAATATCTGCGCATCCACGTACATTTCCACGCCAGCTCCCCTGCTTGCGTACGCACGTTTCTGTGGTTCTTGTTCCTTTGGCGACACTTACAGGTGCTTCTGAGAAACTGAAGCCCCACAGTCTGTGGTTGACTTTAAGAGCGGCTTGAAGACCTTTCTTTTTAACCGAGCATACTCTTCCTCCTCATGATTCTACTTTTGATCTGAGTTGATACTGTTGTTGATTTTAAAGGTTCAGTATGCAGTTTCTGTAGAACTGCAGCACTTAGAAATATTTTCAACAGGCAAAGCATTCTGATCCCTCCCCCTCAGAGCCATATATGGCTCTGCTCTCCCATGGTCTGCTGAAATTCAAATTCAAGCTCTGTTTTTATTGGCTGGAAAATGGCGTGTCACCTTTTCTTTTTAGAAATGCTTATTTACCACCTGGAGAAGCAAGGGGACAATATTTTTTTTTTCAGAGATTACCTGGCTAACATCAGTCTGTCAGGAGGTAGTGACAGAGTGAAGAAATATGTTTATAAAAAAAGCTACATACTGAAGCTTTAAACTGTTTTATTATTTGTTTTATCGACATTTAATTCTGTTGCACTTTGTAGCACTTTGAGATTTTCATTAATGAAAGGTGCGTTATAAATTGAATTCATTATTATTATTATTATTATTATTATTATTATTATTATTATTATTATTATTACTATTAACTGTTCATGATGTGAAAATGATTAATATTCCCACCAAACACACGATTAACAAGTACATCCACATGGACGCGCAAAGTTGTGCAAAAAATAAATGTAACAGGAACGGATACATTCAGCCTTACTGGAGGATATAGATAGTGTAACACGCAGAGCATTTATTTATAAACAGATATAATTCTCTGATCTAGGATATGGCTTATCAGCCGTTTTCAGAAATAATCATTTTTCAGTTTGGCACTGCGCTGCGCACTGGCGCAACACAGGGGCCGCGCATCACGCGTGCACGTGCAGAAACTGGGGTTCCACAGGAGCTTAGAGGGAGCTGGCAGGTCGATCAGGGCTGTGCCAGTCCAGTCCACACAAAGCCGATTCATGTCCAATGGAATGGTCTCATCCATATGATCCCAAAGGCTGAGTTATGGTCGCGCTTTGAGCGCGCGTGCACCCTCGCCGGTGTTACACGGCAGTGGAGGTGTGTCATTATCTGTGTTTATTGTAGATGTCTCCAAAATGACACGTGAAAGTACACCATTTATAACTTGTATGGGAGTAAAAGCTTCACAGACAAACAGATTGCGCACAAGGCTGCAGCGCGCGCTTTGGAGACTCCAACATCACGTCATGTCATGAAAAGTCTCCACTGAGACGCAGAGACTCGTTTCTTCATATCATCTATTAAATAAACGAAGATCTATGTTCTAGCAAACATCCAAGTAAGTTCCTCTGTGTTTACAGTAATTATGGTAATTAACTCGTGCGCAAAGTTAATATTTTCACTCAGAATGAATGAATGAGCCGGTGGCGCACCTGACAGCAGCGTGCGCGCACACGAATACCGGCACACAATCACTCGTTCTTTGCGTGATGAACACAGTTTATTACTATTCTTACTTAGGATGTTTGTCCTCACTCATATTATATTAAATCCATTGTTTTCCTGAATCTAGAAATGATTTCTGATCGCGCAGGGATCAAACAAACATGTCCTTCACACATGCAGGAAGTAATTTGCATCTGTTTAACATATGTAAATGTAGGCGTGTCAGGGGAGGTGTCTGACGTGCGCTCAGTTCCACGTTCATTGTGATGTACAAAAGGAATGTGCGTGGATACCGG
>JBBPBX010011141.1:31679-42092 GCA_038048925.1 Garcialebias charrua | reverse complement strand
CCACAAGAAAAATAGATTTTTAAAAACTATAACTTTTTTCTAAGTAGGCTAGATATGAGTTTAGGAACACTTTAAAGGATTAAAGTGTTTGTAAATCAGTTAAAAAGCACAGTTCATCCTCTGAAGCAGGCTCTCAATAAAGACTCTCTCTCTCTCTCTCTCTCTATTTGGTAAGATCAAGTGCCGTACTTTTTTCATTTAGAGTAAATGTATTTTAACAGATTATTAATTATATTTTTCTTTTTTCCTTTCACCCCTTCTTGTTTGCTCTAGTGATGGACCGACTAACAGATGAGGTCAGGCAGGAATCTCCGTGAACTACGATGTTTGCAGATGACATTGTGATCTGTGGTGAGAACAGGGAACAGGTGGAAGAGAATTTGGAGAGGTGGAGGTATGCACTTGAAAGAAGAGGAATGAAAGTCAGCCGTAGTAAGACAGAGTACATGTGTGTGAATGAGAGGGAGGCCAGTGGAACAGTGAGGCTACAAGGAGCAGAGGTCACAAAGGTGCAGGACTTCAAGTACTTGGGGTCCACTGTCCAGGAAATGGGGACTGTGGTAAAGAGGTGAAAAAGAGAGTCCAGGCAGGATGGAGTGATGAAGAAAAGTTTCAGGAGTGATTTGTGACAAAAAGTTGCCAGCAAGGTCAAATGAGAAGTTTACAAGACAGTGGTGAGACCAGCTGTTGTATGGTCTGGAGACAGAGACACGGACAAAAAGACAGGAGAAAGAACTGGAAGTGGCAGAAATGAAGATGCTGAGGTTCTCCTTAGGAGAGACAAGGATGGAGAAGATCAGGAATGAGATCATCAGAGGTACAGCACATGTTGAACAACTGGGAGATAAAGTTAGAGAGGACACACTGAGATGGTTTGGACATGTCCAGAGGAGGGACAGTGGTTTGGACATGTCCAGAGGAAGGTCAGTGGGTACATTGGTAGAAGAATGTTAGAAATGCAGCTGCCAGGAAAAAGACAAAGAGGAGATATATGGATGCAGTTAGAGAGGACATGAAGGTAACTGGAGTGAGGACAGAGTGAGATGGAGGAGGACTCACTGTGGCGACCCTGAAGATGGAAAAGCCAAAAGCAGACGAATTAGTTGTATTTTTCTAAATTAGGCGGAGACTGTGAGAATGGAGTGTACAGAAAAATGCTGGCTCTCTTTTCTTTTGCACAAAGAAAATTCAGTATTCTTGTTTTTATCTAATTTTAGCTCATGCACTGCAACTGCGTTTTAATGATTTACTAAGTGTTTAACGCTTAATTAATAAAAAGTGCTGCCTTAGCTGGCAACATGCCGAGACACACTGGACAAGCTTTGGGAGCATCTGTCTTCATAAGGAAAAATCTGCAGGCGCTCAGACAGTGGGGGCTTCCCATTGCCTAAACGGTGGAGAGCAAACTGCCAGTTAGAACGCTAAACTGGTTAGGCTGACAGCAAAGAGAACACCACCCGTTAACTGTGCTGTACCGGATGAATCAATGTTGCAAACTGAACAAGCAACAAGCATCGGGATCAAGCCTTGTAGCCATGTCCTGGACGGAGAGCAAGATCACCTTAAGCTGCAAACAAGGGACCTGCACTCGGGTTAAAGCAAGGTGAAGGACAAAATCATTAAGGGACTAGGATTACATGTACAAACCGGATTCCAAAAAAGTTGGGACACTAAACAAATTGGGAATAAAAACTGAATGCAATGATGTGGAGATGGCAAATGTCAATATTTTATTCGTAATAGAACATAGATGACAGATCAAAAGTTTAATCTGAGTAAATGTAACATTTTAAAGGAAAAATATGTTGATTCAAAATTTCACAGTGTCAACAAATCCCAAAAAGTTGGGACAAGTAGCAATAAGTGGCTGGAAAAAGGAAATTGAGCATATAACAAACAGCTGGAAGACCAATTAACACTAATTAGGTCAATTGACAACATGATTGGTATAAAAAGAGCTTCTCAGAGTGTCAGTGTCTCTCAGAAGCCAAGATGGTAAGAGGATCACCAATTCCACCATTGTTGCACAGAAAGATAGTGCAGCAATACCAGAATGGTGTTACCCAGCGTAAAATAGCAAAGACTTTTAAGTTATCATCATCAACCGTGCATAACATCATCAAAAGATTCAGAGAATCTGGAACAATCGCTGTGCGTAAGGGTCAAGGCCGTAAAACTCTA
This sequence comes from Garcialebias charrua, assembly GCA_038048925.1. Classification (NCBI taxonomy): domain Eukaryota; kingdom Metazoa; phylum Chordata; class Actinopteri; order Cyprinodontiformes; family Rivulidae; genus Garcialebias; species Garcialebias charrua. The sequence continues at coordinate 39,911 of JBBPBX010011141.1, read as the reverse complement.
CTGGATGCTCGTGATCTCCGGGCCCTTAAAGGTCCACTGACATCTTACAAAATTGCATGAAATGATAGAAGATATATATATTTTATCATTCCACTATGTTCGTTTTTGCAAACAAAATGATAAATTAATGAAAATTCCTTCCAAACGGAGTCTAAAATTAAAAACCGCTTTTCTCTTTGAAAATTCCGACTACAAGCGAATGCAACATTTGTGACGTAGGAAGGAGAACGTCTTTAGAACGCCCCATATAAATATTCATGGCGAACAAGAAATAAAACAACTAAATTATAATAATAATAATAATAAACTTTATTTGTATAGCACCTTCCTACAATGCCTTGCATTGACCAAGGTGCTTAACAGGATAAAAAGATGAATAAACTGGAACAATAAATCAATGAAAATAGAATAAGAAACAACAGCAATAAAAGAAGGCAATGGAAATAAAAAATGCTACATACTAAAATAACACAAGTAATAAAAGTTACACACTGAAAGCTTTTTTGAACAAGTGGAAATAAAAGGCAATGGAAATAAAAAATGCTACATATTAAAATACCAAAAGTAATAAAAGTTACACACTGGAAGCTTATTTGAACAAGTGGAAATAAAAAGGCAATGGAAATAAAATAAAAATAAAATGCTACATATTAAAATACCAAAAGTAATAAAAGTTACACACTGAAAGCTTATCAAGATTATCAATTTAAGTTAAGATTTGAGCTATTTGTCTTTAGTTTTGGAAGCAGGAAGTTAGATGAGCAGAAACAGCAGGTTAATTTATGTCTGCACCTGTATTTATTTGACTCTTACCTGTTCAGGAAACAGGGAGCTCAGTCCGAGGGGAGGCAGCTTTATTTATTCCATTTTTGATGAAGGTCTTACATCTTTTGGGAAAGTGAAAAGGCTCACTTGTTCACTGATGATATTAGAACACCCAAATGCGACACACCGAACCGGCATTTTTTAAGTTTTACAACAAAAAAAGGCGATCTGGCTGAGAATGAATATGCGTTAATGGCAGACGAAGACTGAAGGTCCTGCTTCCTACGTCACAAATGTTGCATTCGCTTGTAGTCGGAATTTTCAGAGAGAAAAGCTGTTTTTAATTTTAGACTCAGTTTGGAAGGAATTTTCATTATTTTATCATTTTGTTTGTAAAAACGAACATAGTTAAATGATAAAATATATATATCTTCAATCATTTCATGCAAATTTGTAAGATGATGTCAGTGGACCTTTAAAAGTCACTGCACCTCAAACAGGAATGCCACTGTCAAGGAAATAACAGAATGGGCTCAGGAATACTTCAAGCATTGTCCGTGAACACAATCCACCGTGCCATCCACCGTTGCCAGCTGAAACTCTACAGTGCAAAGAGGAAGCCATTTCTAAGCAAGCTCCACAAGCTCAGATGTTTGCACTGGGCCAGGGTCATTTAAAATGGAGTGTGGCAAAATGGAAGACTGTTCTGTGGTCAGATGAGTCACGATTTGAAGTTCTTTATGGAACACTGGGACGCCATGTCATCCGGACCAGAGAGGACAAGGATAGCCCAAGTTGTTATCAACGCTCCGTTCAGAAGCCTGCATCACTGATGGTATGGGGTTGCATGAGCGCTTGTGGCATGGGCAGCTTGCATGTCTGGAAAGGCACCATTAATGCAGAGAACTATGTTCAGGTTCTAGAACAACATATGCTCCCATCTAGACATCATCTCTTTCAGGGAAGACCCTGCATTTTTCAACAAGATAATGCCAGACCACATTCTGCAGCAATCACAACATCATGGCTACGTAGGAGAAGGATCCGGTACTGAAATGTCCAGCCTGCAGTCCAGATCTTTCACCTATAGAGAACATTTGGTGCATCATAAAGAGGAAGGTGCAACAAAGAAGGCCCAAGACGATTGAACAGTTAGAGGCCTGTATTAGACATGAATGGGAGAGCATTCCTATTTCTAAACTTGAGAAACTGGTCTCCTCTGTCCCCAGACGTCTGTTGAGTGTTGTAAGAAGAAGGGGGGATGCCACACAGTGGTAAAAATGGACTTGTCCCAACTTTTTTGGGATTTGTTGACGCCATGAAATTTTGAAACAACATATTTTTCCCTTAAAATGATACATTCTCTCAGTTTAAACTTTTGATCTGTGATTTGTGTTCTATTCTGAATAAAATATTAGATGTTGGCACCTCCACATCATTGCATTCAGTTTTTATTCACAATTTGTTTAGTGTCCCAACTTTTTTGGAATCCGGTTTGTATTTATAACCCCAGGACAGCCGGGGCTCCTCGGTATGCAGCAGTCTCATTGACCTTTCTACAGTTAATAATGTGCACGCTCAAAGTCAGTATCTTGCAGTGGATTGTGGTCTAGAAAGGTTCATGCCTACTTCTGGTTCCTAAACAGGCAACACGGCGGCACAGTTGGTAGAGTTGAAGCTTCTCAGCAAGAAGTTTGACGGATCAAATCCTGGCTTGGGATGGACTATGGCCTCCTAATCCAATTAGAGATGATGAGAAGTGATTCTGAAGTTTGACGTAGCATCTTTGTGTTCACTCTTCTCAGTGGTTGCCATGGATCCACACTCGGTCTGATCAGCGTTCAGCGTATGGTTCAGCTGCTCTGCAGTCATTCTGACCGAACTCTGGGGTTTAGTGCTGAATCTGAATCTATTTCAGCACGTGGTGGCCCATGTTATGAATGCACATTAGAAACTGTAAAAAGGTCAACTGGCCTTGACAGGCGTGTTGAAAGGAACGTCTTCGTTCTGGTCTCGTGCGAACACAGTTCTTAGTCTTGTAACGACCAAAAGAGAAACTGCTTTATTATCCATTTATTGTACATTTTTAAAAGTACCCTTTTTGTAAGGTGATAAACCTCAACTGAATCTTTTTCTTACTTGTACTTTCCTCTTTGTCAGACAAATAAGTCTCTCTAAGATCATTTATTTTAGATGCAACACAATCAGCAGGACAGAGAAGTTTCACCTAAAATAAAGTAAAATATAGAACAAAGCCAAACGCCTAACATGACTGATGCTGAGGTTTCTCCTGAGAAGTGTGAAGTGTCTTCTATCAATAATGCAGCATCCTAGAAATGAATTGGGCTATTTTTTTAAAGAAAATTGAGACCTGGAACTAAAGCTAGTGCTACTAGTAAAAATAATTATTCCTTTAAGTGATGCGTTTTGCCCGTTATGTTTCATGCCAAAATTTTAAACTAAAATCATTTTAGGCCGAGAAGGAACAGTTTTAAAGAAGTTTTGATCAAACCTTGTGAATTCCAACACATTTTCTTTAGTACCTAATTGGACTTATTAAAAAAAAAAAAAAGTTCCTGAAGAAACAGTGACGAGAACTGCCATGTTGCAGCCATTTTAAATGTATTGATTTGACAGTACTATGTGTTGGGGTTCTCAGCTCTCAGCTATCAATACATCAATTTTCAACTCAATATGGCAAAAAGAAATCAATGTTATAGTAATTTTTTTTCTTTTAGGTGGCCATCTTGGATTTTTTACTTGGATTCAGTCTGTGATGGGGAACGTTCTCAGCTAAACCTCTACAAATTTCAGCTCTATGTGTAAAAATAGTTTAGTTAAATCCATTTAAATGTAGCTTTGGTGGCCATCTTCAAAGTTTTATTTGAATTCAGTATTTATTGGGCATTGCTCCACCACACCAGATTTCAGCTTAGTATCTCAAAAAATAGCGGATTTATAGTACTTTTCCTTTTTGGCTCAGGCGGCCATGTTGGATTTTTGATTTTCATTAGGAACGTATAACAACTCGCTCTCAGCTACAACCATGCCAAATTTCAGCTCAATATCTCAAAGGAACAATTTTGAGATTTCTGAGGTAGCTATGGCAGCCATCTTGATCCAAAATGGCTCAGTCCGAAAGTTTACCGTTTTGTTTAGAGACCTCTCCATTTTAAGTCATGTGACCTCACTGTGGCAGTTTGAGTTCTGTCAGGCTTTTTCAATGAGAAAAATGGCGTCTTCGTTTGCAAATTACGTCGCCATGGTAACTTGAAATGCCAACAAAAGTAGTAGCACACATCACAATGCCGAGTCGGTCGTTTTGATACAACATTTGTGGGGGAACACACACATGGGAGTCGCGTTAAAGTTGACAGCAATGATTAAGTTGATTGCAAGACCCCTTTCATGTGGATAATAATAGGTGACTGCCTTTCTAGGCCATCCCCAATAATTAACCTTCATTTGCAAAGTAAATTATACCTAGTGAATTAAACGATGCTTGCAAGCAAAGAATATATCAATCTTGGACAAAAAAAAGGAAGTTGTTATCGGTCTCTTGTTTGAGGGGTTCAAACCAAGGAACAGAAACCAGCATGGTTCACCACAGCAACTGGCCAAAATCCAGCCCAAAACCCAAGAATGACATTATCTAAGATGCCAGCTTCAACGTTTAGCCAGAGACGTTTCTTTAGCCCTGGTCCTTTCCAAAAAGTTTTTCTACGTCTTTTCATAATGGCTGATTTTGATGTTGTGGTTTTCACTGCCATTAGTTGGGTCATGGGTTTATGTGGTGTGCCTGACACTTGGTTGAATCCAAACCAAGAACATGTGGTTTTCTTCTACTGCTTTGGTCAGCATGTTTGAACTCATGGTGAAGTCACTGTAGCTGTGGAAGACCACTCTCAGATAGCTCGACAAACATAATTGGAGAGAGAAAACTAGTCCAAAAGACTGCTTAAACCCACACACATTATTGCTCCAAGTTACAAAAAAGCACCTAGGTCTTATTTAAATTCACCTCAAAGCGATGGGAGGCATTATCCCCCAATGACTCATTGATGAACTCCTCCAGGGATTTGGGTTGGTTGGGGTTAGGTTTTGGAGCGGACACCCCATCGGCTTCTTGTCTGATCTGGTCTTTTTGAAGACGCCGCTCCTTCCGAAACTCTTTGGCCTTCCTACGCGGCGGACGGCTCGGATCAGCTCCCATTCCTGCATGCAAAGGTGGAAACAGATTGTTTGGAGGGGTGTCAAAACGTTCAGATGGGTTCAGGATAAAAGTGTAGCAGTTTGTAAACATGCGCACATGAAGAACGCTCTAGCTGAATGAAAGGGGACCAGCTGAATGAAGCGTAGACGGGTATCAGTCTTCTGAACAAGACCCAACACATTGTAGCTTTAGATCGTCGCCAGTGCTTACAGTAACTTTTTATACGACTCTCTGGAAACATGCTGCATATTTATTTTGCCTAAAAAGCAAATGACAGCAGTATTCTATGGAAATTATAATCTTGGTTATATACGTTAAGTGATCTTTAATGGGTATAAGACCTTTTGTTCCTGAAAGACCAACCATGTGTAAACACAATACTGTATAAAGTTCCAAAAATGTCTTTCCAGAACATTTTATTCCAATAATAATCAAATTTAAAAAAAAACATCTTAAACTGGCCTTTTTGTTTCCAGAGAGGAGATAAGAAATACAGTATATGTTTTATTTAATTACGGTAGTTGTTTTTCTACAAGAGGACCAAGGCCTAGCTCAGCTCTGTTTTTTCATTCTGGGCACAATCCGACAATTTATTAAACAATTGTTCTTCACATACATGAACATCTCTTCAGCTACTTAAAAAAATCTTTTAAATCTGCTTGAGAGAACGTTCTGTTGTTTTTTTCCAACCTATGCCACATTTAGCATTTAGCTATCCTTATGCTACCTTTTATGTTTTAGCAACCCTTTTGAAATTTTTAGCTAGCCTTTTACAACTCTTAGCTAGCATTTTGCTCATTTTAGCTAGTACTATATTAAGCTAGAATTTACAACTTTGAGCTTTTGCCTAACATTGCCATTATTGACGAACATTTTGCTGCTTTCAGCTAGCATTTTGCTACTTTGAGCTAGCCAACTACGTCGTACCCTTTGGTTTTAGCTAACCTTTTGCAACATGTAGCTTCTAGCTAATATTTTGCAATTCTCAGTTTCCCAGATGCTGATTTTAGCTAGCCGTTTGTTAATTTAGTAAGTTTAAACTAGCCTTTTGATAATTTTAGCTAGCCATTCTCTATTTGCAATTGTTTTCTACCATATTTCTGCTTTAAACCAGAAATTACTACTTTTACCTAGCCTACAACTACGTTAGTTTTTAGCAAAGCTTTTGCTCCTTTTAGTTTCTGCACATTTTGTTACTTTTTGCTACCCTTTTGTGACTTTGGCTTTTACGTAACGTTCAGCTACTTATTGTTAACCTACTCCTTTTAGCTAACCCTTTGTTACTTTGAGCTACCCTACTAGTACCCTTCGGTTGTAGCCAACCTTTTGCTACATGTACCGGTAGCTTCTAGCTATCATCCATCCATCCATCCATCTTCTTCCGCTTATCCGGGGTCGGATCGCGGGGGTAGCAGCCTAAGTAGGGAGGCCCAGACTTCCCTCTCCCCAGCCACTTGGAGCAGCTCCTCCGGGGGAATCCCAAGGCGTTCCCAGGCCAGCCGAGAAACATAGTCCCTCCAGCGCGTCCTGGGTCTTCCTCTGGGTCTCCTCCCGGTGGGACATGCCCGGAACACCTCACCAGGGAGGCGTCCAGGAGGCATCCTAACCAGATGCCCGAGCCACCTCAACTGGCTCCTCTCGATGTGGAGAAGCAGCGGCTCTACTCCGAGTCCCTCCCGGATGACTGAGCTTCTCACCCTATCTCTAAGGGAGAGTCCAGCCACCCTGCGGAGAAAACTCATTTCAGCCGCTTGTATCCGAGATCTTGTTCTTTCGGTCATAACCCAAAGCTCATGACCATAGATGAGGGTGGGAACGTAGATCGATCGGTAAATTGAGAGCTTTGCCTTTTGACTCAGCTCTCTCTTCACCACGACAGACCGGTACAGCGCCCGCTTCACTGCGGATGCTGCACCTATCCGCCTATCGATCTCACGCTCCAGTTTTCCCTCATTCGTGAACAAGATCCCGAGATACTTAAACTCCTCCACTTGGGGCAGGACCTCCTCCCCGACCCGGAGAGGGCATGCTACCCTTTTCCGGCTCAAGACCATGGCCTCGGATTTGGAGGAACTGATCCTCATCCCGGCCGCATCACACTCGGCTGCAAACCGCTCCAGTGAAAGTTGTAAATCACGAACTGATGAAGCCAGTAGGACCACATCATCTGCAAAAAACAGAGAAGCGATTCTAAGGTCACCAAAACGGATCCTCTCAACACCTTGGCTGCGCCTAGAAATTCTGTCCATAAAAGTTATGAACAGAATCGGTGACAAAGGGCAACCTTGGCGGAGTCCAACTCTCACCGGAAACGAGCCTGACTTACTGCCGGCAATGCGGACCAAGCTCTGACACCGGTCGTACAGGGACCTAACAGCCCTTATCAAAGGGCCTGGTACCCCATACTCCCGGAGTACCCCCCACAGAACCCCCCGAGGGACGCGGTCGAATGCCTTCTCCAAGTCCACAAAGCACATGTAAACTGGTTGGGCAAACTCCCACGCACCCTCCAGGACCCTGTTGAGGGTGTAGAGCTGGTCCAGTGTTCCACGACCAGCACGAAAACCACACTGCTCCTCCTGAATCAAGCTTCTAGCTAATATTTTGTAATTCTCAGTTTCCCAGATGCCGAATTTAGCTGGTCGTTTGTTAATTTAAGTTTAAACTAGCTTTTTGATCATTTTAACAAGCTAGCATTTCTGTACAGTACTTGTACTCGTTTTCTACCATATTGCTGCTTTTAGCAAACGATTGCTACTTTTATCTAGCTTACAAATGCATTAGCTTTAGCTAAACTTCAGCTCCTTTTAGCTTGTACATAGTGTTTTGCTACTTTTTACTACCCTTTTGTTACTTTGGCTTTTACATAGCTTTAAGCTACTTTTTGCTAACATACGGTACTCCTTTTAGCTAACCCTTTGCTAGTTTTTTGCTACTTTTATGTTTTAGCTAGCAATTTACTACCTTTGTCTTTTAGTTTCTGTTTTGCTTGTTTCATCCATCTCTAGCTTAGGGCTTTGCTTGTTTAATGTTTTAGCTAGTGTTCTGCTTCATTTAGCTTTAACTCGGTTTCGGCTTTTTAGCAAACTGAAAGTTATTAAGCACTTTACAGTCACCCTGCAGTTTGAAGGAAGATGCCATTTTTCTAGTTTATATTTATAAAGACGTAAACGCTTGACATTAAAATAAAAACAGCTGTTTTCCTGATGTGAGGTTGTTCTCATTCAAAACAGCTAAAAGGTAACCAGATCTCT
>JBBPBX010011141.1:6587-31449 GCA_038048925.1 Garcialebias charrua | reverse complement strand
CCCCTCTGATGACGTCGTAGGGAAGAGGACCTCATCTCATCTTGACACGTGGAGAAGAAAAATGCGGTCATGGCCAAGAATCACCGGCAGCCGTTAAGCTAACCCATTTGTTTTATTGCGTCTTGTTAGAATAAAACTTCTTTATTTACACACTTTCCCTCTTGGTGTCACACAGCAGCACTCCTGAGGACGGTGTGCACAGCTGTGCTGAGGATGCAGTCGGGCAGATCACTTCCTGTACAAGACAGATGCTCACACTCCTACATTGAAAAACTGGGACATTTATCCTTTTTTTTTTTAAGAAAAACTTTCACACAATGCACTCAGTGGTCTACACGTCAGGCATGCTGCCGTCTTTTATATAAACACGTAGAAGGAGCAAGTCCCAATTTGTTTACCTTTGGAGCAGAACGCTGCAATCTGTGAGCGGTCATTAAACCCCGGCACAGGCCCACAGACGACGTTCAGACAATATGCGCTTTGAATGTGCACTGCAAACTATTTCTGCCCGCAGAAAACAAGCTCCATACTGTAATTAAACCAGGTTCGGCTCACAGTTCTGCATTAACTTGTTCCTCGGAGACCAACGCCTGTACTGGAGGTACAGGGAGTCGTGTTTTCTCAAGCTGGAACTGGAACCTCCCCAAAAGTTATAAAGCCTCCAGTCATGAAAACAGGGAATATATGACCAGGTGTTTTCAGTTGGAGGTGAATGGAGGCGTGGGGGTGATAGTAAATCCTCCTGCTTTGCTGAAAAGCCTCGTTATACTCGACACCGTAACTCAGAGGGCTGTGGTGCTGACACAGGCTCAACAGAACAATACCTGCTGAAATCTTTACCCTGAATGTTTACGTCTGAATCAATTTGTGCCGGCGCTGAGCTTCACTCCTCCACTGAACGGCCTCCACTTACAGTCTCTTTAGACGGTAGGAAAAAATATAACAATAAAAAAAGATGAAGCCTAAAACAGACATTTGTGACTAGTTCTGCCTTCTGTGGGAGTTTATCTCGTCACGCGACTGTTATTAATTTATTATAGTAAGACGGCAGAGAGAAGAGCAATACGAAATGTAACTCCAAGCCAGACTAAAGTCCTAAATCCTGAAGAACCAAATGTATTCAACAAGCTGAGTATTACAGGGTCACACAGCAGCACCATGTGGCAAAACGTGGAAGAGCTGCAACAAACAAGATGTGGCCTAAAGGAACGAGCATGAACTCTAGATGCAACACAAACCAAGAGTATAAGAAACTGAACAACACCAGGACAACATCTAATATAGGTTTGTCTACTTTTTCTATTTGTCCATTAAACCCAATGAATCCAATCAGTTACTTAGACTACAAGCATGTCTTAAAGACATAAAGACCTGGATGACCCTTAATTTTTTGCTTTTCAACACAGACAAGACTGAGGTTTTAATTTTTGGACCCGAGCATCTTTCTCCCTCCATGGATGGCATTAATCTGCCTCCAGCTCTGATGTTAAAAATCTTGGTGTTACTTTTGATCAGGACATGTCTTTTATCCCCCACATTAAAAACATTACTATAGAACCACCTTCTTCCACCTGCGTAACATCACTAAAATTAGAAACATCTAAAAATGATGCAAAAAATTGGTTCATGCATTTGTCACGTCTAGACTGGACTATTGCAATAGTTTATTATCTGGGTGTCCACATACTTCTTTAAAAAGTCTTCAGTTGATCCAAAATGCTGCTGCTAGAGTCTTAACTGGAGTTACTGGGAGAGATCATATTGCTCCAGTTTTAGCTTCTCTCCACTGGCTCCCTGTCAAATCCAGAATTGAATTCAAAATCTTACTTCTAACCTACAAAGCCCTCAACAACCTAGCTCCATTTTATATTTGAGATCTTATGGTTCCATATTTTCCTAATAGAGCACTTCGCTCTCAGACTGCAGGTTTACTTGTGGTTCCTAGAGTTTCCAAAAGCAGAATGTGAGGAAGATCTTTCAGTTCTCAGGCTCCTCTCTTGTGGAACCAACTTCCAGTTTCTGTCCATGAGGCTGACACATTGTCCAGTTTTAAAACTTTCCTTTTTGATAAATCCTATAGTTAGGGTTGGCTTGGTTTCCTGATCTATTCCTTATCATATGCTGCTATAACCCCAGACTACTGGAGGACAAATTGACCTCACTTCATCAACCCTTTGTACATAGTTTCGTCCCACCTCATGCATCACGTGTGGTGTGCATGGCAAATAAATCTCTCTGACTCTGACAAATGAATAGCTACCAAGACATAAAATAAATAACGTTATTAACTGACATTTTATGTATATGAATATTTCTGTTAACTTATTTTATATGTTCAGTGTCCTGAGATGACTTCTGTTGTGACTTGACGCTATATAAATACAGTAAACTAAATTGAATTCTCCCCAAACGTTTAGTTATTACCTTATTAACCTTGTGTGTGCCCGTCTGTTAGCAAAACATCTCATAAGCTACTGTAGGAATTTTAGGACTTGCAAAAAACTTTGAAAGCATTAGCATTAGCCAGCGGCTCGAACTTTGAAACTTGCAAAAAAGCAATATACCGGTAATGTTCATCTACTACATCAAAAAGCAGCAAAGTAGAGTAGAGCTAAAAGTAGCATGATAAGACAAGGGGAGAGTTCGGAAGCACATCACAAAGAGAACATTTTTGAAGGAACTGAAAAGATGTTTTTTGTATTTTTATGGGAAAAATATTTGTAATTATAGTTAAATAATTTGAAAAGTGTAAATGTTATAAACAAAAAAAGTCAGAGCACCCATCTTCAGAATGAGCTGAACGTTTTGACACGAGTGGCTACAATAAAGTGTGCAGAAGAAGTAAGATTGTGGAAAAATTCACGGGAAAATTAAAAACAACAGAAAAGCAGCGCGACTGCTGACTCAGCAGAGAGACACGGCATAAATCATAAAAAGAAATGCGCTGACAAAGAATAATCAGAGGTACTTGGTACAATTTACTGGAATCACAACACAAGCTACTGTTTGAAAAGGAGCAGATTCTTTTTACCTGGTTTAGGAGCCGTACTCTGGTCTGGGAGAGACGGTGGAGCCTTCTGAGCCGTGGACTCCTCTGACTCCTGAACTTCTGCAGCAGCAGGACACTTCGGCACTTCCTGTTGAAGATCTGCGATAGCAGCGCATCTCAAATCTGACTGGCAGACGTCGGTGGGCTCCCGTGGACTGGGCTCCGGACACACAGAGTCCATGGGCTCCCCTGCAGGGCACAACAACCAGTTTTGGTGAGAACCGCTATGAATTAAGGCTCAGCTGGACCTGTGATTGCAACTATTAAATAAAAAGTCTACATTTAACCAAAATAAATACATTTCCATTTATTCAAACTACCGGTACTGTTTTGCACTAAGTGAATTATTTTCACCTTCTCCTTTTGGCAGTTCCCCACTGGAAATAAATTTGTTGAACTTCTTCAGAACTTTCTTGTGGGATTTGGAAGGCTGAAAGTTCAGCGCATGGCACCTTAATGTAGAAGATGAAAGTAGAAGAAGAATTAAAACGCATTAAATTTGCATGCATGTATTCAAACAACTAATGAAGCATGAATCACACCCCCTTCAGTAAAAGTTTACCTGATGGTGTACTGTGGACAGCAGGTCTTCTTCAGTGTGGGTTTATAAATATATTTACCACTTCTGAAAAAAATAATAATAATAATTTTGTTTTAGTGCACAATCTGCAGTTTATTCAAGCCATAACTTTATAAAACACCCACATAAAGTTCATACAATTTCCATGTTGCAACCCAAAAAATGTTGACTGATCAGAGCAGAGAAAGAATAGAGAACAATCTAGAATTAGTTCTAGAACTGTGCCGCTCGGGGTGGCTGCATGTTGGAGGACTTTTACTGAAAACTTTTTACTTTTGGACATTTATGGTGCGTAACCATGACAACAAGGTGTTACGTTTACAACCGGGAGCAGCTGATCGACACCTCAAAAGCTCAAATATCAAAGGAGCTGAAAAGGAGGTGCCATAGATGCATTCCCGTCTCCCTGCCGGCTGTGCTCGAGTGTCTGACCAATGAGATCCTAAGATCTCCTAAGGTGATCATGGAACTAACAGGAAACAGGGCTCGTGACAGCAGAAGGACCAAGATCGTCCTCTAGCACCTGCAGCCGGCTGTCCACAGCAACGAGGAGCTCGGCGGGCCGAGGACGGGCCATCATTCTGGGAGGAGTTCTGCCTGGCATTCGGGCAGTATCTGCAGCCAGTTTCTTCAGATCCGCTGTGGGACAGACCTTTACAAGAGCTCCTTCATGCCTACAACCATCAGCATCTATAACAAATCTTAATGAAATTAGGATAGAGTTGAAACAACAACATTTAATTTCCTTTTGGGATTAATAAAGTATTATTGAATTGAATAAGGGTGCCCAATATGTTGATCGTGATCTACTGGTCAATCGCATGGCATTAAAAAAACAGAAGCGGGCATCACGGTGGCACAACTAGTAGAGCTGGTGAGAGGTGGAGAGGTGGAGAGAGAGAGAGGTGGAGAGAGAGAGAGGTGGAGAGAGAGAGAGGTGGAGAGAGAGAGAGAGGTGGAGAGAGAGATGTTTGTTTGTTTATCTCTATGTGTCCCTGTGATGGACTGGAGACCTGTCCAGGGTGTCCCCCGCCCCTCGCACAGTGATTGTTGGACATGGGCGCCAGCGACCCCGAGACCCAAAATGGAAGAACTGGGTAACGATAAAGGATGGATGTATGTTTCAAAACTAAAGCAACAGGAGGCGAGGCTTTACGACTCAACTGTGAAACTTGAGTGTTGACACGTTCTGGAGTTTCCCTCACGAGCGCTGTGCACCAACGAGACGCAACCCGATGAGACCTTGAGCAACCGTTAATAAATGGTAAAGGAGCTGCACTTAAATACTAATCATTTTATTTAAGAAGCACCTTTCAGGACACCCAAGGACACTTTACAGCAAGAAACATATCAGATAAGATTGTGTAAAAACAAACAGTGCAAAGACTAACAGGAATAAATTGAAATATAAAAAAACTAAAACGAAGTTGAGAAGGATAAGCGAGTCTAAAGAGATGTGCTTTCAGAGCAGTCTTGAACAGAGAAAGGGAGATGTTCCAGAGGTGAGGGGCAGAGCAGGTGAAGGCCCTACTCCCCATGGTGGAGGTGGACAGAGGGTACATGGAGATGTAGCGAAGAGGAGGATCTGAGAGAGCATGATGGGATGGAGATTTGTAGGAGGGCAGATAGATTGAGTGATGACACAGGCAGCTGAGTTCTGGACCATCTGTAGCTTCAAGATACTCAAAGCTCTTTACAACAATCTGTGCCCTCATTTACTCATTCATACAGCCCTCTACTAGATCTCTACAAAGAATAATATGAATCTGTAGAGCAGGGGTGCCCAAACTTTTTCAGCATGCAAGCTACTTTTGAAATGACCAAGTCAAAGTGATCTAAGGCCCCGTTTAAACGAGAACAACCTCTGGAAATGTTAGTGTTTTTTCAATGTTTATTGGGGGTAATAAACAAAAAAATAAGCAGGTTTACATGAAAAATGCTGTAATTTCCATGTCAGTCGGGTTGCCAGATAAGAAATTATGAACTATAGTACTGTGGCTTTAAAATGACAGTATTTTGACCTAAACTGTCATATGTGCTGAGTAAAGATGTTCTAAGATTAAATTCAATTCAGTTTATTTATTTAGCGCCAAGTCACAAACAATCTCAGGGCACTGAACAGAAACATTCATACTGTATATACAAATAATAATTTAACACTATTTGTCTGAGGAGCAAACTGCTTTGAGTTTAACTCCATCGCAGAAACTCATCTTGAGCAAGATGAAGTTTGTTTGTGTTTCTTGAACACGTGCACAAAAAAGGAGGTGGTGAATAACGCATTTTAAATTTATCCGGCAACCCCAAGTTCAGCTGTATTCACTGTGCATGCAGCAACTGCATGATTACAGTTACGTCCAAACTGGTGAATAACGTCTCTTTGGAGCCTGGATTTTATTAGTTTTGCTCCTGCCTGCTGAAAGAGGGTGAGCAGCACAAAAACACTCAGTTCTCTGACATTATTTAAAACTGTTGTTAGTGCAGAAAAACTTTGGACTGCAGCCGTCTGTATGTGCAACTTCACACAGGGAGAATTCCACACCTTCATGGGTGGGGGAGCGGGGATGGGGTTTCCCCATAAATCTCTCAGACCTGGTTTGAGAGAATGAGGGCTGTGAATGGCTGCCCTGTATGTCAGTCAAGTAGCAAATGTCATAGTGAAGATGGATGATAGGCTGACGTCTATTATTTCATTTTTATGCTATGTGATCTACCCGTAATGCCTTTGCGATCGACGTATTGGGCGCCCCTGCTGTACAGACTAATCAGAGCTTTATCACATTCATACACCGATGGGACACACATCGGAGGCAACGAGGAGTTCAGTGTCTTGCCCAGGGACACTTCAACATGTGACTGCTGGTGTAATCGAACCCCCGACTCTCCCATTGGAGGACAACTGCTCTAACCACTCAGCCACAGCTGCCTCACTAAATGTGAGCTTCAAAGAACCACACACTGAGCGGAGACACAAAACAGACAAAACTTGGGTTCATGCAAGGATCTAAAATCACAAAACATCTGTAGAAGAGACATTAGCGCTGCATGTCGTCAGTGTTTTTATTCATTCCTGTCTTTCTTTGATGGACAAAAGGCTGTCTTGGTAACGTTTATTATTTACAGTCACCATGCTCCGCCTTTCTGTCCTGTGATATGAACGATGGTGTTCCATGTAACAATCTCGGCCAGAGGAACAGACAGAACTGGTTTTATTATCCTCAAGGTTTGATAAGATATTGATATGATATGGTGACATGTCTTGAAGAAGAGTCCTTGACTCAGATCTACTCCTTCATGTCTGCAGCGGACCTTCTGATGACGGCTCAGACATGGAGGGTGCTGGAGGTTATTCTATACAACTTAACTTATCTGGTTCAGAAAGTCAGCGCAGGTCAGTGTTTCAGACGGATGAGGGCATTGATAAGTGTGTGGTCTTGGAAGTGCATTGATCTTCTGTGAACGCTGGACCGTTCTCCAACGCTTTGTAAATAAATCTGATTAACTGTTTGGAAATCTCCTTTTGTCCACGACAAGCTTTAGAAAACTCACCTTCTCCATCCTCGATCGATGAGATCCTGGTAGTCTTGTACAGTCAGAGCATGAGCCCACATCCCTGTCAAAAAACAACACAAAATAAACTTTCAGTAGTTGTTTTTCATATTTTACACATTCATAAAATTAACTAGAAATATTGCATTTCCTGCAAAAATGCAGTGTGAATGCTTATTGCTGAAAAACAGCTGAAATTACCTAAAAATATGCTGAAATGAAAGAACAAGCCTTATGGTAAATAGTAGAAGAAAGCAGAAAGAACACATTGTTGCTGAAGTAGACGTACATTAGCAGAAATGAGCACAAAAAAGCTGAAACTAGCAAAAAAAGGCAGTAGCTGAAAAGGCAGAAGGAAGTTTAAACTAGTAGAAGGATGTGGAAAGAGCTGAAATTGGCTTAAAAGATGTGGCATTAGCTGAAAAGGCTCAAATTAGCAACAAAAAAGCTAAATATTAGCTGAAATAGCAAAAAAAGCTAAAAAGTCCATAAACTGAAATTAGCAGAAATGAGCATTAAAAAAGCTGAAATTAACACAAAAAAAGGCAGTAGCTGAAAAGGCAGAAAGAAGTTTAAACTAATAGAAGTGGAAAGAGTCGAAATTGACTCAAAAAATGTGGCATTAGCTGAAAAGGCTAAAATTAGCAACAACAAAAGCTAAATAGCAGCTGAAATAGCAGAAAAAGCTGAAAAGTGCATAACAATCTGAAATTAGTAGAAATAAATAAATTAGGTTGAAAGTTGCAGAAATTACCACAAACAAATTGAATTGATCTGAAAACAGCTGAAATTACCTAAAAATATGCTGAAATGAAAGAACAAGCCTTATGGTACATAGTAGAAGAAAGCAGAAAGAACACATTGTTGCTGAAGTAGACATACATTAGCAGAAATTAGCACAAAAAAGCTGAAACTAGCAAAAAAAAAGGCAGTAGCTGAAAAGGCAGAAAGAAGTTCAAACTAGTAGGATGTGGAAAGAGCTGAAATTGGCTCAAAAGATGTGACATTAGCTGAAAAGGATAAGATTAGCATAAAAAGATAAACAGTAGCTGAAATAGCATTAAAAAGCTAAAAGGTGCATAAACTGAAATTAGCAGAAATGAGCATAAAAAAGCTTAAATTAAAAGGCAGTAGCTGAAAGGCAGGAAGAAGTCATTAAAAGTTTTATCAGAATCTGAACAAGAGATTCAGAGAAATGTTTATAAAAGAAAGCTCCACAAATGTTCGATACGTGCACCGCCTGTGACACATGACACGCGTCAAGTTGGCCGCCCAGCTCCATCGCTGCAGAGCATCTTTGTGTCCACGTCTGTTTTCCATCTGGTGCCTTTTGATTAAATCTTCTCAAAACTGAATGTTGCGCACGATCGTTAGACTGTGTTCAAGATATTCAAAGACAAAATGCCTTTTTAGTTCCTTCTGTTTAACCCAAAGCCACTTTGGTGAGCTGCAGGGGCTCAGGATCAAACCTTCGCTTACATGGAGCTTCACCAGATTATCTGAAGGATATTCTTATTCCATACTCATCCACCCGGTCGCTGCGGTCACAGAGCAGTAATCTCCTTCACATTCCGAGAACCAAATTAAGGACCATGGGAGACCGGGCTTTCAGTGTGGCTGCCCCCCGCCTGTGGAACTCTCTTCCTGACTGTCTGAGAGCCCCACAGTCTGTGATTGTGTAATCTATGGTACTTTAACTGCTGCATAACTGAAATTAAAACAGCATATTACGCTTTATAGTTGAGGACGTATGAATAGAAATGTAATACAAGATCAGATCTTACTGCAGCCATAAGAAGCCAGACATGAATGAAAATTTAACCCCAAAAATTGCAATTATTTATCAATAATATGACATCTAGGCTTTTTTTAAAATTTTTTATTAGCAACTGCAGCTATAGAAAATTTTTTAATGACATTATTCCAGTCTGTCTTTTCCCGACATCCATGTTGGATTAAAGGAGCAGACTGGCCGGAGTAGTAATGAGACCTGACTCCGCTGCACAGGAGAACATCAACACACCTGAGGATGTTCTGTCATTTCACGTCCAAATGTCAGCTGTAAAATCTGTTTTAGTGTGTGAATAAAAAGCAAGAAGTCCACTTTGAAGGATTTTCTACACTCGTACAATAAATTAAAAAGTCATTAATGACGGTGGAGAAGCTGGCGTTTTAAAAACAACAGAAAATGTCCAAACCTTTTCACTGAAACAGCCTAAAACAGCCAGAGGTCACAATCTAAAATGAACCTGATGCGAGTGAAACAGCCGCACAATTGAATCACCTGAGCCATTCTTCACAAGCCTGTGAAGCAGAAAGGACACAGAGGGCAGATGTTGTGCTAAGAGCCACATCTGCTTTTTGCAGAACGCCACCCTTGATAACATCAGCACACCTAATCACACTGATGGAGCAGCTGCACGGAGGAGCCGACAGAACACAGATTTCTGACGACCGCGCCGATAATTCAACAATAACGGCTGATTTGTTTTTCTCTCCTGGAAAATCCAAGCACACAAAGATGTTATCTGTGTGAGCTAAAACAAGTTGCTATAAGAGTCCAGCAGGTTTTTAGCTCACCTGAATATGTAAAAAATAACTGTAGTAATTAAGTGTTGCCATGCCAACATGACGCAATGTCCAGATTACCACTCCTGGATTAGATTAGTGTGCAGAACTGCTGGAAACCCAATTATAATCCTGATTCGCCCCAGAGGAACCATGTTGAGCCAAAACAGTAAAAAAAAATTTAAAAAAAAGGTAAAACCTTCTCTCTTTTTTTTTATTATACATTATAGCTCTGTAAAGGTTTGTTTACCTTTTAACAAAATCATATCAACCTTATATTTTCTGTGGCTTTTGTTACCAAAAAATGATTAAACTAATAAAACTCTAAAATATATTATACATTTAATTATTTGGATTAAAATATTAAGTCTGGGTGGACGGCATCTGCAGCCTGTTTCTTATGATCCACTGTGGGATGGACCTTTACAATAATAATAATAATAATAATGAATTCAATTTATAACACACTTTTCATTAATGAAAATCTCAAAGTGCTACAAAGTGCAACAGAATTAAATGTCAATAAAACAAGTAAAAAAGTAAAATCAATAACAGTATCAACTAAGATCAAAAGTAGAATCATGAGGAGGTAGAGTATGCTCGGTTGAAAAGAAAGGTCTTCAAGCCGCTCTTAAAGTCAACCACAGACTGTGGGGCTCTCAGACAGTCAGGAAGAGAGTTCCACAGGCGGGGGGCAGCCACACTGAAAGCCCGGTCTCCCATGGTCCTTAATTTGGTTCTCGGAATGTGAAGGAGATTACTGTTCTGTGACCGCAGCGACCGGGTGGATGAGTATGGAATAAGAATATCCTTCAGATAATCTGGTGAAGCTCCATGTAAGCATTGATGTGTAATGAGAGCAGTTTTGTACTGAATTCTGTAGGCGACAGGAAGCCAATGAAGGTTATGGAGAATGGGCGTAATATGTTCAAATTTACGAACTCTCAACAAGATCCTTGCTGCACTGTTTTGAATATATTGAAGTTTCTGAAGGTTTTTGCCAGGGATTCCAATAAACAGGGAGTTGCAGTAGTCGAGCCTGGAGGAGACAAAAGCATGGACGAGCTTCTCAGCATCGGAAAAAGTTAGGGATGGGCGAAGTCTGGAGATGTTTCGAAGATGGAAGAAGCAAGTTTTAAACAGAAGCTTAATGTGATTTTCAAATGTAAGATTGGAGTCCATTTTTATTCCAAGATTAGTAACAGAGGTGGAGAGGGGGATGTCTTGTCCAGAAAAGGAAAGTGTTGTTATAGGAGATGTTTGTACCTGGTGAGGGGTGCCAATCAGTATGGCCTCAGTCTTGGAGCAGTTTAATTGAAGAAAGTTCTGATTCATCCATGCCCTAATTGCCTCCAGGCAGGCAGAGAGGGCAGTGAGTGAAGATGGAGATGACAAGGTGGAAGATGAGGATGCTCCAGTCCTGATGTAAAGCTGTGTATCGTCGGCATAACAGTGAAAAGAAATGTTGAACTGATTAATAATTTGACCTAAAGGCAGCATGTAAAGGGAAAACAGCAGGGGCCCCAGAACCGACCCCTGAGGGACACCACAGGAGACACAGACTGTCTGGGACGTGGCGTTGCCAAGACTAACACATTCCAGCCTATTGGAGAGGAAAGATTTGAACCAGTCCAGGACAGTGTCACAGAGACCGACCTCCACATGAAGACGGTGGAGGAGGATACTATGGTCCACAGTGTCGAAGGCTGCAGTGAGGTCAAGGAGGACAAGGATGGAGGGAGAGCCAGTGTCAGCAGCCAAGAGGACATCATTGGTAACCCTCAGCAATGCAGTCTCTGTACTGTGAGCTGCCCTGAATCCAGACTGGAACTTCTCATACAGGGAGTGTTGCTGTAGGTGGTCCTGCAGCTGAGCAGCAACTGCTTTTTCCAGCACTTTAGACAGAAAAGGGAGGTGTGAAATTGGGCGGTAATTAGAAAAAATGTCAAGAGATCCCTCCTGCCCACAGCCAATCAGCATCTATAAGATTTCTTAATGAAACGACAATAACGACTTACAACAACAAATAATTTCCCTTTGGGATTAATAAAGTATTTTTGAATTGAATTAAAAGCAGCAAGACCTGAATGACAACAGACATATGCTGAATTATTAAAAACAAACAAAACAGTAACTAAAAGCTAAAATCAGCAAAACAGTAACTAAAAGCTAAAATCAGCAAAACAGTAGCAAAAAGCTAAATAAGGCTAATATTTAGCCTTTACTGTAAACAAAAAAATAATAATGTTGCAAAACATAACCTAAACAGAAGCTAAAAACTAAAAATAGAAAAGCTACTCAACTTCAGCAAAACAGTAGCTAAAAGCTCAAATTGATGAAACCATCACAAACTAGAATTGGCTAAATTTTAGTTGATTACAGATTAAATATGTAGACAATGTCATGTTTACAAAGTGGGTAAAAAATAAAAAACAAAACCTAAAATAAGCAACAACAACAAAAAAATATTAAAATGAGCAAAACTGTAGCAAAAGGCTAAGTGAAATTTTTGATTTAGATGGAGACAAAAAAAAGAAAATAAACAGAAAAAAGAAAACTAAAAAGTGGCTAAAAGGTAACAGTTAAATTAGCTAAAGTCAGCAAAGCAGTAGCTAAAAGCTCAAATTGATGAAACCATCACAAGCTAGAATTGGCTAAATTTTAGTTGATTATAGATTAAATATGTAGTTAAAGCAATGTTATTTTTACAAAGTAGGTAAAAAATAAAAACCAAAACCTAAAATAAGCAACAACAAAAAAAAAAAAAGATTAAATGAGCAAAACAGTAGCAAAAGGCTAAGTGAAATTTTAGATTTAAATTGAGACAACAAAAAACAGGAAAAAGAAAACTAAAAAGTAGCTAAAAGGTAACACAGTTAAACTAGCTAAACTAGCTAAAGTCAGCAAAATAATAGCTAAAAGCTCAAATTTAATGAAACCATAATAATAATAATAATGTCACATTTGTCATCTGTGTATGTTTCCATACAAGACGAAATTTGACTCTGCATTTAACCCAATCACCACCAGGTGGGGCAGAGGGCAGCTATAGAAAGCGCGCCGGGGAGCAATTGGGATGAGGTGTGCTGCTCAAACACACCACAAGTTAGCTAGAATTGGCTAAATTTTAGTTGATTATAGATTAAATATGTAGTTAAAGCAATGTTATTTTTACAAAGTAGGTAGAAAATAAAAACCTAAACCTAAAATAAGCAACAACAACAACAACAACAACAACAACAACAACAACAACAACAACAACAACAACAACAACAACAACAACAACAACAACAACAAAAAAGATTAAAATTAGCAAAAAAGTAGCAAAAGGCTAAGTGAAATTTTACATTTAGATGGAGACAAAAAAAAACAGGAAAAACTAAAAAGTAGCTAAAAGGTAACACAGTTAAACTAGCTAAAGTCAGCAAAGCAGTAGCTAAAAGCTCAAATTTAATACACCATCACAAGCTAGAATTGGCTAAATTTTAGTTGATTATAGATTAAATATGTAGTTAAAGCAATGTAATTTTTACAAAATAGGTAAAAAATAAAAACCAAAACCTAAAATAAGCAATCAAAAAAGTAAAATAAAAAAATATTAAAATTAGCAAAACAGTAGCAAAAGGCTAAGTGAAATTTTACATTTAGATGGAGACAAAAAAAACTAGCTAAAGTCAGCAAAGCAGTAGCTAAAGGGTACATTTAGCAAAATACTAAAAGCTAGAATTTTCTATAATTTAGTTTTTATTGTAGGTTAAAACTGTAGCTACATAACCCAGCAAAGCTGTCAGGTCCTCTGGCGGTTTATTTGTGTTGAAACCTTTCGTCTTTCATCCAAAGGACTTCATCAGTCCGAGGAGCCACCAACAAACTCAGTCCCACAAGCAGCACATTCACATAGTGGGCCAACCAGTTTGATGGTGATAAGATGGTTTCTCGAGTCCGCCCTCTCCCCCGTCAACTCCTCTGAGGCAGCCATGGCCAAAGTTCAACTCCTCAAAGTTCATGCTCAATAAACCAAGTGTAGTGGACCTACCCAGGGTCAAATTAAGGTTTTTGAACTGTCCAGTGATGACCTTTACTGACCTCTCAGTAAAGCAAGACATTTACTACAAAATCATTCATTTAGCTATAATCTGATAACATAGTCACCAATAAGAGACTATTTCTATCTTTGATTTTAGGCTGATGTGATCAAAAGAATAACTTTTGTCATTTTCATGATGTGTGCTTTTAAGCTGTGTTATTCTGTGAGAGTTAAACTGTGTTCACTGCTATGTTAAAGGTGAAATTGCGGGTCACAGAGACCCGACTGTTTTGTTTAGAAATAAGAAGACAGTTTAATCCGTTGTTTTTCATGAACAAGGCTCCAGCTGCTCTGTCTGTTCCTAAACATTTCTCTCTGCTCTGGCTGACCTTGGGCCTGATAAGGCAAGTCCACTCCTCTCTTTGTTCCTGCTTTTTAAGTTCTTACTGTGCGAGAACGCTTGGAGAGTTTGTTGGGAATTTCAAAGAGATGTGAACCTTTCCCAAGAGCTGGGTACGTTTTGGTCAAGAGCTAACGACCTGCGTCTTCAGCTAAGGACTGATAACAGGCTGTTATGAGTCCACCTCGAACGAGCGTTTGTTATTCCTTCCTGGAATAAATTATCTTGAGCCAAGAAACCACGACTGCCACGACTTTTGCCGATGAAAGCGAGTATCACCGACACCGACAAGGTAAACACTCGTGGAGTCCAGCTTGGACTTGCGGGACCGACGACTCGTCAGTCTAAAGTTGACCACAGCTCTTTACCAGAACCAAGGCGGACGTCTTAAGGTAAAGGAGCAGCTGTTTGCTTGCTGGAGGTGTGATGATATCTTAGCTGGACGCGTACTGAAGAGTGTCATCTGGTTTCATAAATGCAAGATAAACTTCCTCTCTTAACCTCCCAATTCTTCTTAAATCTTTCCTCCTATTTCTTTTCCCTCTCAACCTAAGCTGGAAACTATATTTTTAAGCTGAAATGCCCCTCAGACTAAATATGTGTAACATCTAGTATTTATGTCTGTTGTGTTAAATCAAGTGTGCTGACGTTTTAATTTGAAAGAAAGTGAAATCATGTCAATCAAGTGTAATGGTGTTAATTTAGTTGATTTATTTTAAATAAATGATAGTGTCTCTTTGACATATCAAACTAAGTTAACGTCTTTGTCACTTAATGGCTCTGTTTATTTATCCATCATAAAGATCACAGAAATATTGGGTAAACTGAAAAAGAACAGAATCCGTGAATTTACTATTCAATCTGAATAAGTAGATTAATTAAGGATAAAGAGGTCAGTATTAATATTGACCTCCTCATAATTCTTACATCTGGTGGCCTTCGTACGTGGTTCTGAAAGTTTATTGATATCTGTGGTCTCAGTCATGAACTGTAACGTCATGTTTGCATAATAGGATCCAAGTTTTAGACTCTAACAGATTAATTATTTTGGCTGGAAAAGTGTTCAGAACGATTGCAGGACTGCAGTTAATGACATTTGAAGCTGAAATTGTTATTTGTTCAACTTTTGAAACGCTATAAGTAGTTTGGTGGGGATCTGTCTCGCTGTGTGGGAAGTGTCTGGTGGTTCTGATAAGGACCCGGTCCAGATTACGTTGCACAAGCTGAGGCAATCTCACTGCAAAATGACCGCCGAGTCAAATTGCCTGAAAAGCTACTTTAACATCTACAAGATTGCTGTGTGTGGTATTTTTGCAAGTTAGAGCAGGTCGAAAAAGCATATTACTGTTAGAACGTGTCGGCTGGGTTCTGAAACCCGAGTTCTGCTCCTTTAAAGTGGACGGAACCGACCTGAACGCGGCTCCGAGGGAGTCCGTGTCGTGTTACAGTTGACGTGCTGGTTACTGAGCGTAGCTTAGTCGTGCCTGTTTTAAATGTGATTGCCACGTTTCAGAGTTTTGGGGAGTGAATTCGAAGCGTTTGAGTTGTTTTAAGAGTCTATAAAGTTGTGTTCTGTTGTGCTAAGGTAACGTTAAGAAGACGTGTCCGGCATGTCTGTTTATGAGCTGTGATTGGATGAAACGAGGGCTGTGAGCTGTCAATCACTGCAAGCGCTGTGATTGATTGGTTGACGTCACGTATCTGTTTAGCGAGCTCCGCCTCGCTCAACGGGAGCTGGTGACGCGCTGCGTCGACCCGCCTATTTGTGTCGTCATTTCCTGGTGCATTGCGGGGGACAAGCAGTTCACACACTGACACTCAAACTGAGTTTCACTGAGAGTTTAAACATTCATTTTAAAGCCATCTAAACTGTCTAACAACATAGATTTGTCTCTGACAAGAACGCGGTTCGAGCGTTTATCACTGATACACTAGAAACTAACTCTGAAAAGGTTGTTTTTAGTTTAAATACTGATTAGAAAAATCAGTTTCCTCGTGATTAAAATTAAGACTCGAAGCTGCCCCCTGTTGGTTAAAAGACGTTGACAGATGAGTTTTCTCAAATACATCATGAGAAGTCAGCATTTTTATGGTGAATTACCAGCTTTTAAAATTGTTCTGTACACAAACAAAAACTCCTGTTTATTCTAAATGCAAATTTTAGTATAACAGAGGTACAGACACACAATTTGTGCTCATTTTAAATACTGAAGAGATTTAAAATAACACTCAAAAGGGAATTTTTATTTGATTTTCAAATTAAATAAAAAAAAAAATGATGGAGAACAGAAATTCCACATTGAGCTCTTCACATCTCTGAATTTTAAACAGAATTGGTGTGCACAACTGCACACTTTTAGTTAAAAATGGCATTTTTAACGTTTTTCTGTGTAAAATTAATGACTCCAGTTTATTTTAAATAAAAAGTTTAAAATAACAAACAAAATTACATGTTTCACTCCAGATAACTGCGGCAACTCAAAAGGTTTTACTGAAACTGAAATACATTCTCTTGGTGCAAAATAAAACAAAATCTGCTAACATTTTAGTGTTAACATTGCATTTATTTGTAATCTTTAAGAAGGCGTTTGAGTGAAAGACAGAAAACATTAAGCGTGGTTTAATAGTAATTGTTTTAAAAGATAGGTCTATTAAGTTAACACGGCCACAAAGGCTTTAACTTACAACATTTTTCATTGAAGGTAAAACCTAAAATAAATAAACAGGTACTGAATGAAGTAAAGACTTGTTTATAGATTACTGGAATAAACCCAGGAAGCTGTTTTAGTTAAATAACTCACCGCTAAGAAAGCATTTATTTGCATACACTATTATAAATACCGTCTTATTGATTCAAACAAAATCAACACAAAAAGATGGGAGATAACAATTATGATCAAGCTTTACAGCTGCTCACAGCAAAGCTTGAATCGTTAAGGCTTAG
Organism: Garcialebias charrua; assembly: GCA_038048925.1. NCBI lineage: Eukaryota > Metazoa > Chordata > Actinopteri > Cyprinodontiformes > Rivulidae > Garcialebias > Garcialebias charrua. Next base: position 14,332 of record JBBPBX010011141.1, on the reverse strand, counting down.
TAACATTCGCAGAAGAGAAACTTTTCAACAAGAAAAACTTAAGTTAAAACGTGAGATCAAACGAATTCAAAACAAAAAGATGGGAGATAACGATTGTGATGAAGCTTTACAGCTGCACACAGAAATACTTGAATTGTTCAGGCAAGATAACATTCGCAGAAGAGAAAATTTTCAACAAGAACAACTTGAGTTAAAAAGTGAGATTGAGCAATTAAAAATAAAACGGCGTGCTATAAATGGTTTTGATGTTCGTCAACTCCCTGACCCGATCTGGTTAAAAACAAAACCAGAGCGTGAACTACATTACCAAGACAAGGTCAAATCCCACTCGCTGGAGCTGGAAGGGACAAGTTCATCAACTCCCTCTCCTAAAAAAGGCGAGAAAAAACATGTTTTTCAAACTAACAAACCACAACAGGAACCTGCCCGCTGGAACAATGAGCCAGAGTGGCTCAGACAAGACCCAGAGTACATAAAACGATTTCAAAGGACGAGCACACGTCCTGTCCCTGCACCTCGGACGAAGCTGCCCGAGATAAGCAAAAAACCACAAACGGTGGACGCCCGCTCTTTAAGTGACCCTCCGCGGTCTACACCGAGCAAAGGCCCTGCCCCTGCACTGCGGACTGGACAGTCCGGGAGTAGCAAAAGGTCACAGAAGTTCCAGAAAAAAGGCAACATACCTCTATGCTCTGAGGAGATAGTGGACATAAGTTGGTTGTTTGAAAACTTGAATGATACAGAGGATGACCGAACTGGTACATTGAGTGACCTTGTCTTTGATAACTCAGAGCACATGGATAACTCAGAGCACACAGTTAGTGACATCAATAGCAAACGACAAAAAGAAAAACGTCTCAAAAAAGGCCTTGAGCTACAACATCAGTTTAAACAATCAGTGATGAAACAGTGCGCTGTAACTGCTGTTGAGGCTCACATGCAAAACAAAACACCCTCTGAGGTGTGCCCAGGTCAAAAGGTCGTATCCCAGTCGCAAAAAATAGGCGAGGTTCTCTCTCCTATAGAAAGCGAGAATAAACACCGTCGTCTCAAAGGTCTTCTGACCTCAGAAGTGGTGGAGAACACGCGTCGGTTGTTAAAAGAGTTGGATAATACTAGCAAGAATGAACAAGATTTTCAAACTGACATACACCGAAATGTTGGTACCAGTTGGAACAGTGACTCAAAATGGTTTAAAGGGAGCCCCGCCCCTGAAGCACCTCAGATTGAAAAATCTGAGACAAGCAACGAACCACAAAAGGTAGGTGTTCACTCTCTAAGAGACCCACAACGGTTCAGATCGAACCAGGTGGGTGAAAACCAAGGTCCATCGGTGGGTGGACTTCAAAAGAAATTGAAGGATGAGGACCTATACTCATGTAACTATGCGTGGTCCCAACAGAAACCCCCGAGCCTTGGAACTGCACCTCCCGCGCCTCGAACAGAACAGTTCGAGACAGGCAAAGAGTCACGAATGTCCCGGAATAATGGCCCAACACCTCTATGCTCGGAAGAGACAGAGGAAGTAAGTAGTTTGTCAGTAGATTTGAATGTTACTGTGCTTGACCAACCTGATACAATGAGTGGCGTTATCATTGATAATGACACTATCAACATTGACCAACCTGGAGCGATGTGTAGCACTGTCTTTAACAAAGACTCAGAGCACACAAATAACTCAGCGCACACTACTACCAACATTGCCATGGATGTTGACAGCAAACCAATTGCTGATACACAACAACATCCTGAAGGTCATGATGCTGACAGCCAACAAGATGCTGACAGTAAACAAGATTACACAGACAGAGTCACACGTGAACAGAAACGTGGGCCAAGACCTGTGAGGTTTCTGTGTAACTTTATACAAAGGGGGGTGGCTAAGAAAGCTTACCTGCCTATCACACTGGAAGGTGTCCTTGAGCGTGAAGCCCTCCTGGATGGCAGTTCTGATATAACCATTATGTCGGCCAAGCTGTTCGAGGAGCTGAGGACCGCCGCTAACGGTGTTGACAGGCAAATACCCTTTGAGAAATGTGCTATTGAGCTACAGGGTCTCGCAGAGACGAGAACAACCCTAACAGCTATGGCTATGGTTCACATGCAGATTGGCGAAATGACACTACGCCACCCGGTGTACGTGTCTAAACTTGACTCATTCCCATTTTTGGTTGGCCAAGATTTTATAAACCGCTTCAACGCGATTATAGATTATGGTCGACGGAAAATGTGGAGCACAGTGAGAAAACCCCTGCCAATAAAAGTGCTTCCTAGTTGCGATACAGACTGCCTAACCGCAGGTACCGCAAAGGACACACGGGACACCTCATCCGAGGACGAGAGCCCGGTAAGTGAACCTTCAACTACAGGTGAGACAGAAGAGACCCAAAAGTTGGACCAAACTCCGGTCCAACAAGAGAACCTCCTCTGTGAGCTGACACATTCAGCACTCCCTGACCACTGCCTACCACAGGTAGTGAAAGGTGTTGAGATCCACGGATCCCACACCGAAGACGCTGTACTGTCCTCTGGGACAGGTAATTCGGCAATCAACCAAGCTTTCAATGAAACCTTGGTTCAAGGGCATCTGAGTCCAGAAAATGACAGTCAACCAAACGCTGACAGTCACTTGGACATCATTGTTGCAGACTACGAGGACCCCTCTTCAGACAAGAAGGGGGCAAACTCACATTACCTACCACAGGTAGAGAAAGGTGTGGAGATCCAAGGACCCCACACCGAGGTTGCTGTACTGTCCTCTGGGACAGGTAATTCGGCTATCAGCCAAGCTTTGATGAAACCTTGGTTCAGGAACATTTGTGTCTAGAACTACTCAGAAATGAGATAGTTTTTACAGACTCAAAGAGCCTCTCTTCAGTCGAGAGGTGGGAAGACGCACACAACGACAGTGACCCGTCGCAGTCTGTACAATCAGACACACCTGCGACTGCGCCGACGGTTGTGACACACCTGAATTACACGGAAAGAGGTAAACGTAAGAAGATACGTTGGCCAAAACCTAAACGATTCCTGTGTACCGTCTTCTCTCAGCTGCGCGAACAGCTTAAACTAAACGGTGGCATCCTAACTTGTGCCCATGGACGGACGTCCTCACCTGTGTTCGTGGTCCCCCATGACCAAAGGGGGGTGATGTTAGGCCATGCCAAAGACAAAGATTTGAATGTACACCTCAGAAACACTTTTGCTTTCGCCCAGAAAAACCTGGAAAGATCCGCTGAAGGACGTAAGGCGTACTATGACCAGAAGGCCTCTCACAATGAACTCCAAGTGGGAGACAGAGTCTGGTACTATACGTTCGCCTGAAGGACGTAAGGCGTACTATGACCAGAAGGCCTCTCACAATGAACTCCAAGTGGGAGACAGAGTCTGGTACTATACGTTCGCCCCAGCAACCGGGAAAGGAGGGTCCGAGACCGGAACTCTCGCCCGCAAACTAATGCCCAGGTGGACTGGACCTCATCTGATAACAGACAAAGTGTCCTCAGTCGTCTACGAAATCAAAATCAGCAAAGGCCGCAAAGAGCCAATTGCTAAATGGGTACATCGAAATCAGATCAAACCTTACAAGGCGTTCAATGACTCCACAAAAGACAAAGATCTCACAAACTCACCGACTTCATGGGATAATAAGGTCGTACAAACACAAGTTAGTAAATAAACTAATCAGGTTTAAACTACCGTATTCCACCCTATAAGTCGCATTGTCCAATTTGAACTTAGAAACGCTAAGCCTAAAACCCACAACAAAAAACTAACCTTAACAACCGTTTAAATCCACGAGATTTAATTTGACCTCGGTCATAAAGTTGAGACCTGTTTTCTTGTGTGTTGCACTTTGGAATCTGACGACAAGAGTGTGTCGAAGCAGTGAAACGTTGTTTCCTTGTTGTTTAGTCATTACTGTTGTCATTAGTTGAGATACTGTTTGGTTCTGAACACTCCCAGCCAAAAAGGTTTTGTATTAACATTGGTTAATGAATGATATGGATTTAACTATGCCAACATGCAGTTCGTTTTGTTAAATCTCAATCGTCGAAGAGTCAATGTAGTTTAAAGCTACTTAAGGTACAATAAACTACACTGGTCTCATAATTTCTAAATTGAACCGATTCGATCGTTTCTATTCTAGATTGTCTATTTATTTTGATGAGTCTCGCCATAGACTTCAAAATTTATTAGGAATACCAAATCCTACGTCGTTCGTCTAAAAGACAACAGACATTTAGATCAAACTATATTTCATTTTTATTTTAGTTTAACCTAAACTAAGTAATGAATGGAGGAATAGTTTGGAATTAGAGGCCTTCGTTACAGAAGCCCTCCAAAATTTTATAGGTACAGATCCCTATATCTAATTTTACAGAATTGATCCACCCCTTAATTGGTAATTGTAGCTGATCTAAACCATGATAGCTTACATACCAGGTGCATATAGGTAAGGCTTAATGTAAAATCCCAATCATAAGCCCACCTAAAAAACCACATAATTGCATGACACATAGAACCAGAGTGGCACTGACTGGAAACCAACCAGCCAACAACCTTCGATGTGGGACCTGCAGCTCCAACGCTTGGTCTTCAACCTTCATCCAAGGGTCGCCTCCTCTGCGTCAATCGAGGGATCCCCTCTACATGCTGATTATGAAAACAATTGTTGCTGATCAATCAACAAAACTAATCGTTGTGGAATTACCGCTGTGGATTATAAGACTTTGTTTTCCAAAGGATCACAGACTTTGTTTTCCAAGAGTTAACAGACTCCGTTTTCCAAAGGATTAAAAGCTTACCGCAATGGGATTACCTACGAACAGTATGGAAGTTCCGAAAACTTTATGGGATTATAATTTTTGATTTTTCTTTTCCACTTGCTGGATTACTTCAAGATCAAAGACAGTTCAAGGTTTCCTTTCGTGTTGGACCCCATCCCCAAGGACTGGCGATGGCTTCCAAAAGGGGGGAGATGTAGTGGACCTACCCAGGGTCAAATTAAGGTTTTTGAACTGTCCAGTGATGACCTTTACTGACCTCTCAGTAAAGCAAGACATTTACTACAAAATCATTCATTTAGCTATAATCTGATAACATAGTCACCAATAAGAGACTATTTCTATCTTTGATTTTAGGCTGATGTGATCAAAAGAATAACTTTTGTCATTTTCATGATGTGTGCTTTTAAGCTGTGTTATTCTGTGAGAGTTAAACTGTGTTCACTGCTATGTTAAAGGTGAAATTGCGGGTCACAGAGACCCGACTGTTTTGTTTAGAAATAAGAAGACAGTTTAATCCGTTGTTTTTCATGAACAAGGCTCCAGCTGCTCTGTCTGTTCCTAAACATTTCTCTCTGCTCTGGCTGACCTTGGGCCTGATAAGGCAAGTCCACTCCTCTCTTTGTTCCTGCTTTTTAAGTTCTTACTGTGCGAGAACGCTTGGAGAGTTTGTTGGGAATTTCAAAGAGATGTGAACCTTTCCCAAGAGCTGGGTACGTTTTGGTCAAGAGCTAACGACCTGCGTCTTCAGCTAAGGACTGATAACAGGCTGTTATGAGTCCACCTCGAACGAGCGTTTGTTATTCCTTCCTGGAATAAATTATCTTGAGCCAAGAAACCACGACTGCCACGACTTTTGCCGATGAAAGCGAGTATCACCGACACCGACAAGGTAAACACTCGTGGAGTCCAGCTTGGACTTGCGGGACCGACGACTCGTCAGTCTAAAGTTGACCACAGCTCTTTACCAGAACCAAGGCGGACGTCTTAAGGTAAAGGAGCAGCTGTTTGCTTGCTGGAGGTGTGATGATATCTTAGCTGGACGCGTACTGAAGAGTGTCATCTGGTTTCATAAATGCAAGATAAACTTCCTCTCTTAACCTCCCAATTCTTCTTAAATCTTTCCTCCTATTTCTTTTCCCTCTCAACCTAAGCTGGAAACTATATTTTTAAGCTGAAATGCCCCTCAGACTAAATATGTGTAACATCTAGTATTTATGTCTGTTGTGTTAAATCAAGTGTGCTGACGTTTTAATTTGAAAGAAAGTGAAATCATGTCAATCAAGTGTAATGGTGTTAATTTAGTTGATTTATTTTAAATAAATGATAGTGTCTCTTTGACATATCAAACTAAGTTAACGTCTTTGTCACTTAATGGCTCTGTTTATTTATCCATCATAAAGATCACAGAAATATTGGGTAAACTGAAAAAGAACAGAATCCGTGAATTTACTATTCAATCTGAATAAGTAGATTAATTAAGGATAAAGAGGTCAGTATTAATATTGACCTCCTCATAATTCTTACACAAGTAAAAAAAAATCCAACAGGTTTGAACACAAAGAAACAGTCCAGAGGACCTGACTTAACAGATTCATTACCTGGATTATTGAGCATGAACTTTGATGAAGCTACATGAATTTACAAAGCAGTAGCTCGAGTTAAATGTAGCTAAACCAAAGCCAAAAGCTGAAAAGAGCTGAACCATAGCTAAAAGCAAATGTCAATAGTCGCTAACAAAACCAAATCAAAATGTCCACGTAAAAAAAATATGTTATATAAAATGTCCAAGTTTTGACATTTGAACTTTTAGATTAACAAACTTAAAAAAATAAAAACTGTTGAAAAACAATGGCTAAAAACTAAAATTTGCTCAACAGTGTGTTAAAACTAAAATGCAGCAGTAGCTAAACACATTCCAAAGAGAACAATGTCATTTAAGATGAAGATAATATTAAAAATAAAACTAATTAGTTAATTCAAAAAGTAGAAAAGTGACAAATACGAAGTCATAGCACACCATTACTGATTGAGCCAAATGTAATGAATGAATGAAATAGTGTAGAGTATGCAGAATAAGTTAGAAACATAAAGAAGAATTATGTGAATGGTGCTGAAATAGCTCGTTTGATTAAGAACAAGACCAGTTTAGTCCAGCACCCTGACAGATTGTTTTTAACACCAAACTACAGAAAACTACAGTACATCTGTTCAGTTTTTTGTTGTTTCAGATAAAACTCTGATTAAACACGAAAACGAAGAGAGGATGTATAATTTAATAAACTCCAAACCCACTGGGATGAAATGTTTATACATCAGTTTAACCCCATGTCCTACAATTTCCTGTTGACACAAAAGTGAAGCAGATGCCTGAATTACCAACAAAACATCATCAGTTTATAGTTAAATAATATCCTGAAGTCTATTTTTGCCCTTTCACATGACCCAGATATATACAATAGTGCATTATCTGCTTCCTGATGAAGACAAACACAAACCATGTAGTTACAGCCATAGATATCATATATAGAACACTAGATACCGCATGGCCCGCTCTCGCCTATTGGAGCTGACGAGATTTAGGGCAGCCATCTTGGCGCTGTCGTCCGCTCCACTCAGCCTTATTTATTTGGCTGGCACAATAAAGTATCAGCGCATTTAATCAATCATAACACGCTGAATAGTAATCCCATTGTCACATATTTAAATTTTAGGCATACAGCTATTAAAACTGCATGTATAGGAACGTATAGTTTAGCATATTTAAATAATTTTGGTGGAATACAAATACAATACTGTACTTTAATATATGTTTAGCAAGATACAACCAAAGATGCACACACACATTATGTATACATATTCAGATACTGTAATAATACATACAGTATATATATATATATATATATATATATATATATATATATATATATATATATATATATAATATATACATATATA
>JBBPBX010011140.1:21297-56510 GCA_038048925.1 Garcialebias charrua | reverse complement strand
CGAGATTCAAACTTTTAGTGGAAACAGCTGAGCAGGAATGTTGGTCCCATTACAGCTTCCAGTGCTAACATGTGTGTTATGTACAGAGTTTGTACCAACAGGAGACACACATCAGCTTTTATTTTGAAAGAACCTCGCATGAGAACCCCGCGTGAGCGCTGACTTTTAGAAGTGGGCTGCTGGACCGAAGTATAATGGTGAATCCAGACCGAATGCGTTTTCTAGAGGAGCGTCCGGTTTACATGCAAAGTCAATGGGGGACGCGCCTCCAGGCGTCTCTTGGCATCGTGCGTCACCTCACGTGCGTGTTGAGCGTGCTGGAGAGCGTTTTTCGTGCACGTGAACCCGCGTCAGCCTCCAAACCACGCCTTGACCATGCTGAAGATTTTCGCCGTTCAAACTCGTGAACGCGTGTCCGACCAATCAGGAGAGTCGGGTGGAGGAGAAAGGGGGAGTCTGCTATGTTACGCGGATACGAGGGGACGGGCTATCGCGCAACTATGTGACGTATTGTTTGTGGGACACTGAAAAAACCCGCGAAGTCATGGACTATGGAAGAGAAACTCATTGTTCCTTCACGACCAGTCAAGTCTGCTCTACAGGGACAAAAATAAAAGCTCCTTGCCTGGCGGAGTGCAGAGAGGAACTCCGGTAAGCTCCCCCCCCCCCGCCGCCGCAACGCAGCCGCAATTTCACGTTCTGGTTTGGACACCACTGGGTCCAGTGCGTCCACTTGCGTGCGTGTCGAGCTTTTTTGCCGTTGAAAACGCGTTCGGTCTGGATCCACCATAATATTGTCTTCTCATCTATGAAGTTCATGGATAAACAACAAGCTGTGGACTTGTTTCATATGATAAACAAACAGAATCTAATGGAAAAACCCTAGTTACTTTTATTATTATCTTTTATTCTTATTCATTTTATTCTTGTATTATTGTTATTATTTGATTTTGATTTGATTGATTTATTCATTCATTTTATGATTAAAAAAACAAAACAATACAATATAATAAGAAAGAAAAAATATATATAAAATGAAAGGCGGCAGAAGAATTATAATTATTTTTTTACTTGTGAATTTGGAAGCAACCTATGCTGTTTTTTTCAGTTTAGAAACTTTTTCTTGTATCGATGCCATGTTTGTTGTACATGCTGTTAATAAAGCTGAAAAGAAAAGGTATCCACAATATTCCTGAGGGTGTCACTGTAGAAACGAATGTGCATTGTACTTCCTGTCCGACACAGGAAGTGCCTTTATTCCATAGGCGGAGTATGGATCGCGGGTGTTTTTGAAAGTTATTTTCATTCATTTTATCGGAGCAAACACAGCTTTTGTTTAAACGGAACGTTTACTGAAATGTCCTACCGGGGTTCAGGTACCTGCTGTGCTGTTCGCGGCTGCACCAACAACCGGACCAAGCTAAATCTTTGGCTAAAACAACAGTGTTTTCAACACGGACCCAAAACAAAGAAAGAGTGTTCCTGCATCCTTCTCTATGGCTGTGTCTGCGCGATCAGGTAACATCTGTAATTTCTTTTTATTCAGGGAGGGTTTATTAATGAGAGTTTTGGATGATTTACTGTCTTAAAATGATATATGTCAGGCGCGACCGGTGTTACAGAACACCGTGACTTTTAGCCGAGATAGCTGCTAACAAACGTTAGCCGAGAGACAGGAGCAAACGCGTTGCTATTTATGTATTTTTAAATTATGTCTGCGCGATCAGGTAACATCTGTAATTTCTTTTTATTTGTCCCTCCTCTTTTAACAAAACGAGTGGTGTTCCCACATTTTTAATGAACTAAAACAACAAAGTTTGGACTGTCTTCAACTGTATTACTTGCATGTAAACAAACGGTGTTTCCGGTCAACCGGAAGTCGTGTGCACATTTCGCGCAAAGCGTCATGGGGTGTGGATAATATTGAACAATTTTACTAGAAAGTACAACCATACCTGTTAGAGAACAAACATGTGGTTGGTGGAGGTCTGACGTGAAGCTCCTGCTCCTACACAGAAAAACACACACACAGTCACGAGACTAGATTATCCAAGCACGCGACAACGAGACGTAGCTGCTAACAGCTACACATGCTAACAGCTGTACATGCTAACAGCTACACATGCTAACAGCTGTACATGCTAACAGCTACACATGCTAACAGCTTCACATGCTAACAGCTACACATGCTAACAGCTACACATGCTAACAAAGTGAACTAACTTCCTCTCCACAGACAAGAAGCTGCAGTGTTACAAGCCTCTGGCAGCAGCAGCTTGGAACTAAATCACAGAATAAAGTATTTGACTCACGAGAAGTCTTTTTTCATCAGTAACTGAAATAAATCACGGAGCTAAATCCAGACGTAGCTTCCTTTGTTTCTCTGCTGGGGGCTTGGAGCATATACATCTGTATATATATTATCTGTGGCTTGGAGGGTGTCACGGGCAGAGGTGTAAACTCTGCTTCCATCCCCTCATCAACATCTGGGCTAATATAATCATGCATGCTGGCAGCGGTCGAACTTTTAGATCCAGCTAGCTTGTTGTTAGCTACGCTAGCGGTGGATAGTTTGCTGGACTCGTGTTTTCTTCTTTCTGCACCTTCACATCACTCTACAGTGTCTATACACTTATTATGGTACCTTGTCAGCAGAATGTCTCCTTGTAGCAAACAACTCCCTTTAATATATGAAAATGTGTCGGTTGAATATCAGAGCTCCCGTTTAGGGCGCCATCTTGAACACATCCTCCTCGTCAGTGATCACGAAGGAAAACGAGAAAAACAGAGGCCGAGCTGGTGACGTCATGTCCACATATTTACCTGCAGCCACCACCAGGTGGCTACTTTAAAGCTCCACTGACATCATCTTTTGACTTTTCAAAAAATGGCACAACATATATAAATATTAAGATTGACCCCTGACCGTTTTTGCTAAAATAATGTTAAATGAATGAAATTTCTCCCCCAAAACAGTTTAAAATTAGCGCCATTTTTTTAACACGATAAATAGGGATTTCGCCGTCGCAGGATGATGACGTCATTTAAAGTACTTTCCCTACTGCGCTGCTTGTAAACAATGGACGAGCTACAAACTCGATCCGTCCAATTTAGCCATTTAAAAGTTAATATTTTAGCGGATTGTCTGCAGAGAAGCCAAAGTTATTTCCAGTAAACAGCAGGTTATAATTTTTTTCAGCTCCTGCTGGTTTTTGGAGACTTTTCACTTCATGAGGTGAGCTCAGCTGCTGTGTGGAGTTACATGCATGTGGACGAGGCAGAAGTAATTCTACAACATGTACATCGTCTCCAGCCTCCACAGCACTGAAATGGTAATATATTAGTTAATGTTCCTAATAATTATTCAACATTAATTAATAGTTTAAAAAATTAGTCCCTTTTAAAATATCTGTTAAATATATTATTCTTTTATTTTGTTTGTGTTTTCAGGTTTCCAGGTCTCCAGTCCATCACCTGAGGCTCTTCATGTTGAACCACTAGTACAACCCAGACTTTCACATCACAGCAGGTAAGATTGCATCAACGAAAAGAATACTACTCAACAATATTCTTTGATGTAAATCTGTTGATTTTCTGTGGTTCTGATGAGGGAAGTGACAAAGTGGATGCAGCATTCAGCCCATAATGGACCCAGATGTCCTCTGCATCCAGACCTACAACACCTGGACATCCAGGAGCGTGGACGAGCGAGGATTCACAGAAATGTCTTCACCTGAAGAGTGGACCGAGGTGGAGAACAAACCTTGATATTGTTAAACAACAGATGGAGACGTCTTCAGGATCTGTAGAACATCAGGACTGCTGCAGAAAGCTACGTTTGTGCATCAAGACATTAAAATATGCAGAAATACTACAACTGGCCAGAGCATTGAGATGAAAATGAATCAATGAATTTAATATTTTTTTCTGAGTGTTCAAATGAACATGTTGTTTGAAAAAAGAAAAAAGGATAACAATGAACCAAGTGTTTCTGTAGTTATGTGTAAATAAAGTTACGGTAGTACACTATATTATCTGTTAGTGTTGAGTTATTCTTTGTGAGAATATTTGTGTTATTCTTTGTGAGAATATTTGTGTATCTGTTTTATTTTCATTCGTGCATCTACAACTCACAGCTCATACTTTAGTAAAAACAAAATTGGTGAATGTTGAAAGAAACATTTTATTAAAATAAAACCATCCCATATTATCAAATAAATGAAAACCTCTGGGGAAACATTAATATGAACAGATTATCAAAATAAATTAAGTTTAACACATATTAGCAAGTGTTGTTTGACTTCATCAGCTCTGTAAAAATGACTCCAACACCTCCTCGTCCATCCTCCTGTCCAGGTGTTGTAGGTCTGGACGCAGGGGACATCGGTCTAGTTTCTCCTCATCCTGCTGCTTGTACTTCTTCAGACTCCACCACCTCCTCGTGCATGCTCATGGATGGACTGGAGACCTGGAAACCTGAAAACACAAACAAAATAAAAGAATAATATATTTAACAGATATTTTAAAAGGGACTAATTTTTTAAACTATTAATTAATGTTGAATAATTATTAGGAACATTAACTAATATATTACCATTTCAGTGCTGTGGAGGCTGGAGACGATGTACATGTTGTAGAATTACTTCTGCCTCGTCCACATGCATGTAACTCCACACAGCAGCTGAGCTCACCTCATGAAGTGAAAAGTCTCCAAAAACCAGCAGGAGCTGAAAAAAATTATAACCTGCTGTTTACTGGAAATAACTTTGGCTTCTCTGCAGACAATCCGCTAAAATATTAACTTTTAAATGGCTAAATTGGACGGATCGAGTTTGTAGCTCGTCCATTGTTTACAAGCAGCGCAGTAGGGAAAGTACTTTAAATGACGTCATCATCCTGCGACGGCGAAATCCCTATTTATCGTGTTAAAAAAATGGCGCTAATTTTAAACTGTTTTGGGGGAGAAATTTCATTCATTTAACATTATTTTAGCAAAAACGGTCAGGGGTCAATCTTAATATTTATATATGTTGTGCCATTTTTTGAAAAGTCAAAAGATGATGTCAGTGGAGCTTTAAAGTACTGTACTAATGCAAAAGCTTTAAAAACTAAAACAATCTGTAACGAATTTCTGTTGTAAGCTGACCAAGACACAATTTTGTTTTTGTTTATGTGCCTTTATTCTCTTTTGTGCTATGCATGCCTTAAGTCTCGAGCCATGTTTGACATTGTAAGTTTTTTTTGTACTTGTTTTTTCAAATAAAAAAAACACCAGGGGGCGTCCTCACTACACAAACAAACACTAAACAGTTTCCACAAAGATTAAAATAAAAATTTCTAATAACTACTAGATAAACTTTTCTGCAAAACAAGAAAAATATTATAAAGACGGTGCATTTTGATCAAATTCATTAAACAACAACCCTGTTACACAACATTAGTGGTTGGCAAATAACTATTTGGTGCATTACCACCACAAACTGGTGAGGAGGTGGACTGAAACAATGTAAACAAATAAATAAATTAATTAATTAATTAATAAATGACGATTCTTTCAAACAAACAATCTGTTTCAGATATTGTATTAAAACCTGAGCACCATTATCTTTTGAATTGTGCAATAATTCATCTGTATCAAATCTTTCTTTGATTTCAGTGAGACTGTTCATCAGTTGACTTCTTTCATGTCTGTATTTCTGTCAGTTCAATAACTCATGTTCTATGGTCTCATCTTCTCCACAGTAGTCACATTTATGATGCTTCCCTGTTATGAATAATGTTCTGTTCAATCCTGTGTGTCCAAATCTGATATGTGATGTGATGTTTCCTCCTCCTGTTTCTTTCACATCTCCTCATTTCTCCTGTTTCTTGTTGAATTCTATAAAACCATCGACCTTTTCTTTCTTCTTCCTGTTGTTTTTCCATCTTTCACTCATTTTTTCCTTTTCAATGCTTTTTATTTCTGTTTTATATCTAGTTCATTTAATGAATCCATATTATTGATTGATGTATTCTATAACTGTATTTGAATATTTTTTTAATTTCCTTTCTTTCCTAATAGTTTCAGATCTACTGTTGGGTCTGTGAGTATCCATGGTTGTATGACTTGTTCTGTTGGGCTCACATTAATATTATTGATGTGAATTTCTGTAGTTTTCTTATTTATGATCCAACCAAAGCTTTTGAAATGGTTCTTGTCTTTTCCCAGTATGGTTTGAACACTTCTTGTGTTGGATGCTTCTGTTCAGGACCTTTTACATTTGTCCAGTAGTTTAGAGCCAACTGGTCCATTCTGGTGTTCAGTGCTGGTTCTCCCATTTCTACTAATCTTCATCCTGTATGTGTTGTTTAAAGGCACCTGTAATCATTCTTAATGTCTGATTTGAATGATGTTTCATTTTTCTAAAGTTGTATCTGAAGCTGAGTTATAAACAATACTTCTGTAGTCTAGTACTGGTTTATTTTGTACTTTATTGTAAATACAAAGCAGAACAACAATACAATATAATGACAGTCTCCAGGGGGTTACAAACATCGAGTCAAAGAATTAGAACAACATGTTACACAAATACATTAAAGAGATACATAAAGTACAAGTTTTATGGTTTCATGTTGGTGGACTGTCTAATAGTTTTAATATTTTGTTTGACCTCATTTTCAAAAATGGAAATAAGTGGTTTTTGATTAGTGTAACAGCATTTGTGGATTTGTCTAAATATATAATGAGATTAATGATATAAAATATTTTTATTTTAGCCGATGGTTGGTCAGTGAAGCCAAATAACACGTGTTCAAAGCAAAGGGACAAATGTGGTTCAATAGAAGTAGAAGTCAGGATGCAGAGATCTTCACATAGTTGAGGAGAGAAGGAGCAAGAGCAAAATAAGAGAAAACATCTTCAAGGTGACCTTCACAGAAAGAGCAAGTTACATTTACTGTACTTGCCGCTGTACACGTTGCACCGCCGTCTGAGTCGCATCAGTCCTAACATCTAGAATTAACTAAGAAAAACATTAACTAGTAATACACTAACACATGTATTTGAAGCATTGGGTGGTTTGTCTTTTATTTTAAGGTGTAATTACAACATTGACAAAATCCCGATCAAACTCTCCAACTTCCACAAACAGCTGTTTTTGTGCTGGACTCTGGTTCACAAACAATTTCTCTCCACACAAATACTATACAGTATCTGGAATAACAAAGACATCTGTTTTAAACATAAATCTATTTTCTTTAAAAATTTAAAAATGGGTTTGGCAGAGGAATAGTTCATGTGCATCAGTTATTCAACAAAGACGGCAACACTTACTCTTAAGTGAATTTTTAACTACGTATAACTTTCCAGTACTACCAAAAGAATTTGCAATTGTCTTTGATGCAATTACATCTGGTGTGAAAATGTTGATGTCAAATCCTGTACAAAACAGCACGAACTATTTAACTGAAGAATTATTAATTAATTTATTATTATTATAAGAATTATTCATTGGTAACTCTGACCCTTTTTTAAGTTAAAAAACAAATAACAAATGTATTAGAGAATTAATAATTAGAGAATGTATTAGTAAACCTGCTTCTATATTCTTCTGGGATAATTTATTTAATGATATCTGTTGGAAAGATGTTTGGTTGTTACCTAGAAAATACTTTATAACTAATAAGATTCGAGAAGTGTCCCTAAAGATTCTGCATAAATGTTATCCTGTAAACTATATAATCTCCAAGTACCGTCCAAACGTAGACCCAATGTGTTCACTCTGCCACAGCTCTGAGGAGACCATCATCCATCTCTTCTGGGACTGTTCTCATACTCAGGTGTTCTGGAAAGACATTTTCATGTATGTAAATAGAAAGTTAGAAATTGACCTACCATTTGACGCTAAAATTATACTGTTTGGTTTCTTTTGTCCAAATATTTCAAGTGAGAAAGTTTTTGTTGTAAATTTAATACTACACTTAGCCAAATTTTACATCCACAGCTGTAAATTCTCCTTGCTAAAACCTAGATTTATAGTGTTTTCTAATTATATTTCCTCTTACTTAGCTACTTTAAAGTATTGTACTAATGCCAAAGCTTTAAAAACTAAAACAATCTGTAACGAATTTCTGTTGTAAGCTATTGTAAGCTGTTGTTTCTGTTGTAAGCTGCCCAAAACACATTTTTGTTTTTGTTTATGTGCCTTTATTCTCTTTTGTGCCATGCATGCCTTAATTCTCGAGCCATGTTTGACATTGTAAGTTTTTTTTTGTACTTGTTTCTTTTATAAAAAAAATAAAAAATAAAAATAAATAAAATAAAAAAAACACCAGGGAGCATCGTCACTACACAAACAAAAGGAACCTGGATTACATGGAAAATAGGATCTAAACAGTTTCCACATATTAAAAGAAACATTTCTAATAACTACTAGATAAACTTTTCTGAAAAACAAGAAAAATATTATAAATACGGTGGATTTTGATCAAATTAATTAAACAACAACCCTGTTACACAACATTAGTAGTTGGCAACCAACTATTTGGTGCATTACCACCACAAACTGGTGAGGAGCTGGACTCAAACAATGTAAACAAACAAATTTATTAATTAATTTATTAATTAATGGCTAAATAACCATTCTGTCAAACAAACAATCTGTTTCAGATACAGGGAACCCCCGACCTACGAACGAGTTCGGGACCTAAGAACCGTTCGCAGCTCGATCCTGTCGTAGCTAGGGGGTGAAAATATCGTCCCGTTCGTAGGTCGTTATTCCGTTCGTAGGTCGCGGAAATACCGCTAACGGTGCGCCGCGCACACATTTAACAGCATGAGACTGACATACTGGGCCATAAACATGCACAGAACTTTATTTACAAACACTTATCTAAACCATTACACCACACATTCATCCATAAACACACACAGTAACTGTACATCAGTAACTTCACATCAGAACTGCAGGAAATCAGCAGGAAATCACATCAGCAAAATGATGTCAACAATCACACATGAACACTTCTCAAAGTGCAGCTTTTAACATCACAACAGCAGCAAATCAGCAGGAACTGACATCAGCAAAATGATGTCAACAATCACACATGAATCCATAAATCCATCAGCAGCATCACATCTATCAGAAGCATGTTGCAACCATCATGTTTTTGAAACCAGTGCGTTGATGAGTGTCCATGTGCATGAGAAAGAAGTCCATGAACTCAGAAAAAGCTAGAAGCAGCAGAAAAATGAAACAAAATTGCCTTACTTTGACTGAAGTGTAGGTAGACAGATGTTTTTCTCATGATCAAACCTGCATCTGATGGAACTGCTTAGCCATTGCTCAACAATGAATGTTGGGAGCATTTTAGGCCAGCTGTTAGTTCAGGCAGGTGTCAGTTCAGGTCTGTGGTCCTGATGTGAGCAGGTCTGTGCATCACATGAAGTTTTTTTGGTTTTTGGCAGCAGTCATTTAGGCAGAACGACACAAAGGTGATGGATGGAGGCAACATGCAGGACACCAGAGGCAGGCTGGAGGACAGGCAGCACCAGCGGCTCATCCATGAGGTGGAGCAACACGCGGATGAACTGTTGGAACACAACCACACACAGACGTCAGCACCTGCAGAGAACAACAACACAGACAACAACAACTTCTCCTTACCTGTGTGGTGCATGTGTGGAGGACAGGCTGGAGGCTGGATGACAGGCTGGAGGCAGGAGGACAGGCAGGAGGCTGGAGGACAGGCTGGAGGCAGAGCAGCAGGAGCACGTAGCACCAGCGTCTCATCCATGAGGTGGAGCAACACGCGGATGAACTGTTGGAACACAACCACACACAGACGTCAGCACCTGCAGAGAACAACAACAACACAGACAACAACAACTTCTCCTTACGTGTGTGGTGTGGTGCGTATCAGATGTGTGGATGGACCAGGGGGACGTGCCGCTTTGGAGGCTGTCGAGAGAGAGGTGATGATTACAGTAGGTGTAGATGTAAGTTAAAACAAAAATAATAAATTAAAAGAAATTAACATGTCTTTGCTGTACCTTTCTGACGTTGCTGTGCTGGAATGTGAGGGTGGGCAGGTCAGTGATGGGACGGTGGAGTTGGTGGAGAGGAGGGGGAGGAGGAGGAAGGTGTAGTAGGCTGTGAACATAAGCAGAGACAGTAACAGATTAAATTAATGTGTGTAACATGACAACTCCAAAAAATAACATTTCATTACAGTACGTACTGTACCTGGAGGGAGGGAGCAGGGGGGGGGGCGGTTGTTGGGCGTCTTTCACTGGGGAGAGGGTGGGCTGTCCATGGCTTCCTCCTGGCTTTCTGCAGGAGGACTGGATGGCCTTTCAGCTGGTGCACCAGCAGATCCTGGAGGCGGTGCTGTGACCTTTGTAAAATATTGCAGCATGCTGCTCTGCACCTTTTCAAGCTTTTTGTCATCCAGGATCTGCTGATAACACGCAACTTCATTGAGGACACCCCGACGGACCTTGGCGAACCTCTCACAATCTGAGTCCTGCTTCTCCATCCTCGCCAGGAAGCTGTGGAGTTCCTGAAAGCCCAGCACCATCTCCTGCCTGGTGAAGGTCGGAGGAATGACCTCCACCTCCTCCTCCACCTCCACTTCCTCATCCGGGACGTGCCTGTCGAGCTGAATCAGGTCGTCTGGGGACAGGTCCTCTCCTGATGCACCCAGCAGGTGTTGGATATCGTCCTGGTCCATGTTCGAGCTCCAGTGACCTGCCCATCTTCACAACATCCTCGATTACACGGTCCACCTCCTGGGAATCGTGTACCCCCTGAACAAGCTCTGGACAGAGCTTCTTCCAGACTCCGTACATGTTCTGTTGAGTAACACGATGCCAGTAACACGATGCCAGGAGTGGTCAATGTTGTACGCCAGAAGTCTTTCAGCGTGAGGGTCTGAGAGTTCTCCGTTGCCTCCAAAGCGGCACGGATGACTAGCTGCAGGTAGTACGCCTTAAACGTACTAATAACCCCCTGGTCCATTGGCTGGATCAAAGAGGTGGTGTTGGGAGGCAGGTACACCACCTTCACATGCCTGTCCAAGTCGGTGAGAGCAGGGGGGTGTCCTGGAGCGTTGTCCAAGACCAGCAGGACTTTAAAGGCAATCTTCTTGAGAGTGCAAAAACGCTTGACTTCTGGCAAAAAGTTGTTGGTGAACCAATTTTTAAAAACTTCCAGCGTCACCCAAGCCTTTTTATTAGACGCCCAATAAACAGGAAGTGTAGATTTATCAATATTTTTGAAGGGCCTGGGTTTATTAAATTGGTACACCAACAACGGCTTGAGTTTGCAATCACCCGAAGCATTGCCCCCCACCAGCAAGGTCAAACGCTCCTTGCCGACCTTGTGGCCGGGTGCGGTTCGTTCTTCCCTACTGATGTAGGTCCTGTCTGGCAAACGCTTCCAGAACAGCCCTGTCTCATCCACGTTGAACACCTGCTGGGCAGTGTACCCGCCGTCCCTGATGATCTGAGCCAGTTCTGCTGGGAATGCCTCAGCTGCCTCGTGGTCAGCGCTTGCTGCCTCACCTGTTTAAATGCACACAAAATGACACGGTTAAGCTGTTGTAACACTGTAATAAAAGGGAAAAAAGATTTTAAAAAAATCGTTAGTCGTGGACTACCTGCATTATTAAAAAATAAAAATGAGAAATTAAATGCTCACCCTGCACTCTGATGTTGTGGAAGTTGTTTCTTTTCCTGAAACGATCAAACCATCCTTTAGATGCAGTGAAGGTCTCTGGTCCATCCAACTCCCCTGATGTGCTGCTTGAAGTCCCTCCTCCTGCGCTTGAAGTCCCTCCTCCTGCGCTCTGGGAAGACGTCCCTTCACCCGGATCGCTCTGGGAGGACGTCCCTTCACCCTGATCACTCTGTGCAGCCCCCTGCCCCCCCGCACCCCCCTGCTCCCCTGCACCTCCCCCACTCGTCCCTAGTTCTAGCAGCCTGTGATAGATCCTCCTCGCCTTCTCACAAATCACAGACATGCCAACTGGTATTCTGCGTTGCGTGTTGTCCTCCAGCCATAGCACAAGCAACCTTTCCATCTCAACTATTTTACCCGTCCTTTTTTTAGTGATTATGGTGGACTTCATGGGGGCTGAAGCACGCACTTGTTGCAAAATGCGCTCTTTGTCCGCCACTATCGTCCCCACAGTCGACCTCGGTAACGATAGCCTCTCTCCAATTTTTGAGGGTGTCATGCCCTCATCAGACATTTTTATTATTTTTGCCTTCGTCTCCAGCGTGATCGTTCTGCGAGGTTTTTTCCCCTCTGCCGCGTCCGCGGACTTTCCAGGTCTCTTCGGAGCCATTCTTCAACAATTAGCGTACGAGCTAACGTGCTAACTCCTAAGGAGCAAAAATTAAAATTAATGCTAACGTTCACAAATCAATGCAAACGTTTGCTTTCGTCTAAAAATATTTCTTTGAGTACATTTAGTACTGGACCGTACCTGCCCGTTCGATGACCCGTCGAAAATTAGCGTCGAAAATTAGCTAACGTGCTAATTCCTAAGGAGCAAAAATTAAAATGAATGCTAACGTGCTAACGTTCGCTTTAGTCTAAAACTGCTACTGTAAATTAAAATGTATTACAGTACCTGTTCATATGTTGTTTGTTGTTTTTTTTCTCTCGTTGTCGTTGTTCTTCTTCGTTCTCGTTCGTATGTCTCTTCTCATCAATCGCCATAACTAACCCACGAGGGACAAAATGGCCGCAGCCCTTTAAATAGTTACCGCTTTACCTGTACGGATCCCTCCGCCGCCAGGTGCACTGCGGCTGTGTGTACATCCGCCAGAAGCCCAGCCCCCCCCTCTCGCTGGCGGTACTTTTCCACTGTCATGCGCAGTGTCACGCCCATGCCCAACAAGCAACAGCCAAAGGCAATCCCCTCCCCCACCTCGCCGATTGCCGTATGTGACGCAGTTACGCCGTAGCTCGATTATATACTTGTAATGGGGCTCGTTCGTAGGTCGTGCTTCCAGTCTGCCGTAGCTCGATTACATATTTTGACTTGGTTCGTTCGTAGGTCACGTATTTTCTGCCGTACGTCGATGGCATTCTTCAACTTTGGCTCGTTCGTAGGTCCCGTGGTTCGCAGGTCGGTGGAGTCGTAGGTCGGGGGTTTGCTGTACAGTATTGTATTAAAACCTGAGCACCATTATCTTTTGAATTGTGCAATAATTCAACTGTATCAAATCTTTCTTTGATTTCAGTGAGACTGTTCATCAGTCTTACCTCTTCATCAATCTGGTTTCAGGAAAAAACACAGCACAACAACTGCTTCTCTGAAGGTTCTGAATGATGTTGTTGAAGCATTGGATGCTAAGGACTATTGTGCTGCACTTTTCTTAGACCTGTCTAAAGCTTTTGACACTGTGGATCATAACATCCTGTGTCATAAGCTCTCAGAAATCGGTTTCTCTGATCACACCATCGGTTGGTTTTCTAACTATCTTTCCAATCGGAGGCAATGTGTTCAACATAACGGTACTTCTTCCAGCTATTTAACAGTTAAAAATGGTGTACCACAAGGCTCAGTTTTAGGACCCACTCTCTTTACAATCTACATAGCTAATGTAGGTCACTGCATCCCTGATGCATCCTTACATTTCTATGCTGATGATACAGTTGTTTACTGCCGAGCTAAAACAGTAGCTAAGGCTTTCCAGTTACTGCAATCCGCTTTTGACATCATCCAGTCAGATTTGTTCCGTCTCAAACTTGTCCTAAATGCTGATAAAACAAAAGGGATGTTTTTTTCAAATAGGAAGGCGGTTCCAGCAGATCCTCCTCTGATTTTATCTTCAAATGGTGTCCCTATTGAGTTTGTTGATTCCTATAAATATCTGGGTATCCTGATCGATTCACATCTCTCTTTTAAACTCCACGTGGAAAACCTAGTGAAGAAACTGAAAGTTAAACTGGGTTTCTTTTTCAGAAACAGATCATGTCTAACACTGAATGTTAGGAAACGCCTTGTATCTGTGACTTTCCTTCCCTCCATTGATTACGGTGACATTCTCTACATGAATGCTCCTACAAGCACCCTGCGGATGTTGGATGTTGTCTATCATGGTGCACTAAGATTCATAACTGGTTGTGATTATCGTACCCACCACTGCACCCTGTATTCACTGGTTAACTGGACATCATTAACCTCACGCAGACTCTTCCACTGGTACATTTTCATCTTTAAATCACTTCTTGGTCTGCTGCCCTCATACATCTCCTCCTACATGTCTTTGCGTGAGTGCAGCTACAGCGTGCGCTCTCAGGACATGATTACCTGCAGTGTTCCGTCAGTGAGGACTGAACTTGGAAAAAGGGCCTTCTCCTACTCCGCTCCTGCTTCATGGAATATCTTACAAAAAGATCTGAAGCTCTCGACCTTGACTTCTCTAAATGGTTTTCAGAATCTGTTGGAATCCTGGCAAAAACCAATGCAGATTTGTTCCTGTCTTTGATTTTATACGTCTACCTTATGTTTTGCTCGTTTTTTGATACTTTGTTAAAAAAAATGTATTTCTTTCTTTTGTTTTTTCTCTTTTGTTTTTCTATTGTTTATTGTTTGTTTATTGTTTAAGGAAATTCTACCATTGCTGTTCATCATTCTTTAGTTTTAGCAGGTCGCTTTCGTAAATGAGCCCATGAGGTTCAATAAGATTTACCTGACTAAATAAAGGTTGAATGAATGAATGAATGAATGTTCAGGACCTTTTAGTTTAGAGCCAACTGGTCCATTCTGGTGGTCAGTGCTGGTTCTCTCATTTCTACTAATCTTCATCCTGTATGTATCTAAAAAAGCTAAGTCTGGTCCTCTGGACATTCAAAAAAAAAAAAAGGCAAAAAAATTGTAGAAACGTTTCGTCTTTCGTCCGAAAGACTTCCTCAGTCTGAGATGCTGTATTCAGCTCAGTCTTATAAATAGCACCCAGAGCCAGACAGAAGGAGAATCACACACAAAACAGGCTCTAGAGCAGTGGTTCTTAACCTGGGTTTGATTGAACCCCAGGGGTTCGATGAGTCTGTCTCAGGGGTTCGGCGGAGCCTCTGCCGCGGAGGTTTAAAAAAAAAGCTCTGGAATATTTTGTACCATTTGTCACAACATATCTTTGCGAGCAATCCTTTTCGAGGATGCTGGACATAAAAACGAAGAAAAGGAACAGACTTTGCTGTGAAGATGACATGAGAGTAGCACTTGCCAAGGTGAAGCCACGCATATCCGAACTGGTCTCCCAGAAACAACAGCAGAAGTCACACTGATTTGCAGGTATGTAATTTTAGCAATGCTTTACTCTGGCCCCAAAAAAGTATTTTGTGTATTCAAAACGACAAAAAAAAAAAAAGTAAATTCTTCTAAAAAAATTCCTATTTTATTTTTAATTAGAAAAATAGTACAAAAATATTTTGGGGGGATGAAACTCTTATGGGCCAGAATAAAGTAATACCGTAATTTGTTGTGAGTTCATGCACTGTGTTGGTTTTGCTCTTTGAGCAAGGTGATGTTGATACACGGCTCATTTTGTGCACCAGTAAATTGAATTTGGAATTTGGAAGAATTTTTATTTATTTATTTATTGCCAAATAAGGGTTCAGTGAGTGGGCATATGAAACTGGTGGGTTCGGTACCTCAAAAAAGGTTAAGAACCACTGCTCTAGAGAAATGTGGATATCCTAACTGGGTCTTCCTGAAAGCAGAGAAGAAACCCAAACAGGACTCTATCCAGCCAGGTGAAAAGAAGGAACCCAGACCCAGACCAGTGGTCATTCCAGATGTTGCAGGAGTTTCAGAGACATTGAGACGTTTATTCTCTAAACACAACGTCCCAGTGGCTTTTAAACCCCAAAATACATTACGGCAAAGACTGGTTCATCCCAAAGATCCAGTCCCCCGGCACAAACAGAGTAATATTGTGTATGCTGTTCAGTGTCAGGAGGGCTGTGATCAGTCTTATATCGGGGAAACTAAACAGCCACTGGCCAAAAGGATGGCCCAGCACAGAAGATCAACATCATCAGGTCAGGACTCTGCGGTCTACACTCATCTCCAGGCCAGCGGTCACTCTTTCAGGGATGAAGATGTTCACATCCTTGATAGAGAGGAACGATGGTTTGAGAGAGGAGTAAAGGAGGCCATCTTTGTGAAAAGAAACCGTCCATCATTAAACAGAGGTGGAGGCCTCCGGGTTCAACTGTCCCCCTCTTACAATGCTGTTATTGCTAGTATCACTCAGCCCTCTGTGAATAGCAAACAACCATCAGGGTGCTAACGATCCATCGTTAGGCTGATGGTCCTCCTTGATCATGTGAGCAGCTGGTTTTGGCTGTCATCAGCCAACTGGTTGTTCCACTGTGAGAGGGTGCTATTTATAAGACTGAGCTGAATACAGCAGCTCAGACTGAGGAAGTCTTTCAGATGAAAGACGAAACGTTTCTACAATTTTTTTTGCTTTGTTTTGTTTTTTGGATTATTGAGCATGCATCAGGTTATTAGTTTTATATTTGATTGTTTCTGTTCAGTGCCCTGAGACGACTTCTGTTGTGACTTGGCACTATACAGTATAAATAAACTGAACTGAATTGGATTGACATGTCTTTTTTTTTACCCCGCCTACAAAAAGTATCGGAATTGGGAATCGAAAGGAACCGGAATCAAAACGAAGAATCGGAACCGGAATCGCTCAAATTCAAATGATGCCCAACCCTACTTGCAACAAATGTTGGCAGAGAATGAGATGTCATCCCACAGCAGTGTGTGACCAAACTGGTGAGCAGCATGAAGAGGTGCCAGGCTGTTGTGGCTGTGTATGGTTCTTCCACATGCTTCTGAGGCTCCAGTTTGTTCAATGAGTAAAATATGTTGTCAATGTGTTTTGTTTATTAAAACTTATTTGATGAATCCTGTAAACGACACCAAACAAGAGTCAACATCAGAATAAGATGTTTAATTTTGTCAGAGAAGATTTGACAAGTTTTACATGAGCATCATCCTCATTTACCGGTAGTTCATCTCCTAAAATGACAAATTCATCTAAAACTTCTACTGTTCAAAATATTTATTTGATAATTCAATCGTGTTTCCAATCATTTTACAACAAGCTGTTTGGTTTAATCAATGTTGAAAGTTTATTATCAAATTTCATACTTGATGATGTAAAAGCTTTTGTTTTATTTTGCTGTATTTCTTTATTTTATTTTACTTTTGATTACAATAAAGCTTGTGATTGTGGAATAGTTTGCATCCTGGTAATAATTTGAGTGGAATGCACTGATTTATTTTCAATAGAACAAAACATCTTCATTTTAATTTGAGACCTAGTTTTGTGAATCTTACAACAATTTACATCAAATTGCTGGTGCCCTGCTACAAGTCCAAATTCTTAGTTTACATGTGTTCAAATGCTCCATAAATCAACCAGAGATGGACCTTTAGATGACAGTTTAAAAAAAAAAGTTCCAACAAGGTCTTCACATGGTCCAGACCTTTGTGGAGCAGCAGGAGACCCCAACGTGCACTGGGATGTGAGGGATGTGCACGTGGCTGTGACGCATGTTTGTGTTGACAAATAATTGAAACATCTGGAGAACTTGATGTTGACAAATGATTGAAACATCTGGAGAACTTGATGTTAAAGTTTCACCTGGACCTTCAAGATCAAGTGAATAAATCAATAGAAGTGAAATGAATCAAAAGGTGATGAAGAGCCACTAGAAGAAGATGAAGAGCTGCAGGTGTTTGACCCCGGGGTCACATGGTCCAGCAGCTGCTCAGACACTTCATTGATCTTCTGTCATGACTAATAGTTGTTGTTGCAGCACAAACACAAGTGTTGCTTTGAAAGCAGCAACGTGTTGCTGTGATGTTGCTCTCCTCTCTCCACACCTCCTGTGTGTTGTGTGTGAAACATGTTCACACAACAACTAACTGTGGCTGCTTCACATCTGCCTTCACATCTGCTCTGGAGCTCATTTACAGCTCAGTGCTGCCACCTGCTGGATCCACTCACAAACCACATGCAGGAACATCTGCAAACATCTGGCTTCAGCATCCAGCTGATGTTCATCTGTGCACTCTGAGTTCACATTTCACTCTTTTGATCCATCAGCATCATTTTTAGGACTTCTTCTCATTTGCTCATGTTCCATCACATGACCTGTCTGAAGACTTTCCTTTCACTCAGCCATGGACAAAACATGATCACCCTTTCATTAATATCCACTTATGCCCCTTTTCCACTGTGACGACATGGATCAAGTCAGTTTGGATCAGCTCAGATCAGCTTGTGTGTCATCTTGTTTCCATATTCTGTACCGGTTAGGCAGTGTCCAGAATCCAACTTGCCTCACCACCTGGTGTCTGACTTCATACTGGAACCAAAAAATGTATAACGTAATAACAGTTGATCAGATTCTAAAGAAGATAATGGTGTAGGGATACAGCACTCTCATGTCCGTATGGAATATGGGCCTCTCCGCATCTCTCTGAAACTCTCAGTGTTACACTTTCTTGGACATCTCAAGGACACAAGTGGACACTACTTTTTGTTAGAATTATGTTGAATTAATGGACACCAATTAATCAGATTGAACTTTCTTTTTAATGTGTGTTAATTCAGAATTGATCAACAGTATATTTTTGTCATTTAATGATGATTTTACTAAGCTGGTATATTTTAAATATGCCAAAGTTAAGAGAACATCTCAGAATGATCTTGCTTTAAACTGTCTGCTCTCTGCAGAATAAGTGTCTAAAGTTGAATGAACAATCCGTTCTATTTGTTTGAACTGTTTTTGGAACGAAAGAAAAGTTCTAGACATAACTTAATCTTCGGTCTCCCGTCCGTTCTAAAAACAATTCATCTGTGCTCAAACAGAGAGTGCTCTGTTTTCACACCTGCAGGTTTTGTTTTGTCTCCGTGCTGGGACTCAGTTCTCGGGGAGAAGCTGAGCTGATGAGTTCTCGGGGAGAAGGGAAGATGCACGGACGTTTTTCTCCAAGCTGATGTACGTCCCGGCCATGCACCAAGGGCCCACGTCTTCAGCAAAGGTTCAAACAGCACGTCAGCTGTGAACCCCTTCGAGTGTCACAGCTCCAAGCGGTGACACTCTTTCTGGAAGTTATCTTGAAACAAAACCAGAGCTGGGCATTACTCTGGGAGGCCGACGCAGACGGTCTCGAGACCGTGGCAAGATGAACGTGGGTCGCCTGTAAAACGCAGCAGCATGCGCGTCTGGCTTGACTAATTTACCGGAGTCGAGACAGGATCATCTTCACGAAGGTAAAAGTCGTTTCATCACGGTACGGACGTCCAGCCGAAACCGAGCAGAGGGTGCTATCTCTGGTTAAACATCTCAAGATAAGATTCAACCATTTCCTTTCAATCTTTTATCTTTCCTCCTTAAACTCCTCCTTATGTTTATTTTCATCATGGTAAACTTTAAGTAATGTGCCAACAGAAAGGTCCAACTGTCTGTTTGTTTTTAATTTGAATTCTTGTCATAGTAGTTAGAATCAGAGCTAATATCGATACCAATGTTTAATGTAATTTTGTGATAGTTTCAATAAAAGGTCTATTTTCTGGTAGACCAACCTAAATTGAAGTCTAAGTGTGAAATTACATTTCTGGCTAATCACATCGTTAGATTTGTTGATTTAATCTGAAAAAGTTGAGACCCCGTTTAACTGATGGTAAGTTTGAAACAGTCTAAAACCTGCTCAAATCTATCATCTAATCTATAGGTAAGTCAGTAAACTGACCTCGTTTGTGTTTAATTACACAAACGGCCTATAGATTCCTTTACATATTGGTGGCCGCGTACGGTCTGCTGAAAGATTAAATTGATAAGTTGTTTTTGTAGCCTAAGTGCTCATAACGTGTTGGCTTAGTTTTGCATCCTGTTGTGGACTTATGGAATAGTTTTGGCTGGTGAGTGTCTCAGAGATTGCTAATCGTGGCATTGTCTGGTGCGTTTTTCCGTTAGAATTATTCTTTCTTTCACTTTTGAACGTATGCTTGAAGCGGATGAGTGATAAATGTTGTGTCTGTGTTTGTGAGACGTTCATAACGTGTCGCGAGGCTGCATGCATTTTTCTTCGTTGTGACCGCCGTGTCACGGCTCTGCTTCATGTTTTTATTTTCTGCGGTTTGCTGTTGAAGGTCTGTTTCACACATATGCTGCTCCATTAAGTGCCTTTTTCTGTTACAACGTGTGTTGCCGAGGTTCGGGTGAAACCCACTCCGCTTTTGGACCGGACTTGATCCGGTTCCGTTTGACGTAAAGTCCTTTGTTGTACACAGTTAGCGTGCTACCTTCTTTGGGGGACGTGGAAGTTAGCCTGGATGTGTTGAGCTCATTTACAGAATTTTCTGCGGTGTAAAATTACGTTTATTTTGTGATAGTGTGTCCAGAACCTTGGGTCGAGCTAATGCTAAAAGCGGTACCGAGACAAGATGGCTGCTTAAAGCGCTGTGATTGGTCCATTGTGTGTTGTGTTCAATAACGTTGGTTTCTGTAGACTTTGGTTGTCAGATTCATTTATGTACACATTTCTGAAGGTTTATTTGTGTTGTTTGAGTTCTATGCACGTGATATCGTCGAAGACTGTCTTTACTGTGGTGTTTTGCGATATTTATGACTGTTTTAGAACGTTAAAAAGTCCGTTCCTCGCTAGAGTTCAAAAGACCGCAGGTCCGTGAACGCACCGCTCGAACGGCACGTCGCACGTGAGTGGCGTACGGTTAAGAAGACTCCATTTCCCATGAACGCTTGGGTTTTTGAACTGTTGTTCTGTCTTCGCTGTGATTGGTCGATTACGCTGTAGGTGTTGACGCTAAAGGGGGGTGAGGACTCCTCACTGAGGTGCTCACTCCTCGTCAACTTTCACAAGCTGTCTGTCCCAGACAAGTTTCCATGCTTGTTTGTCCATTACTGTCATTTAAAAGACTGTTTAATCGCGGTGTTTTTGAGACTTTAGTGAATGTGAGAGTCAGTTGGTCTAAGACTACCGATCGCCATGTGACCAGGTCACGTGACACCGGGAGCTACAACTGCTGTATGGACCGACCTTATTTCTTTTAAACGAAGTTTAAAAAGTTTCACAGTTCAACCGATTTTGCTCACATGATTTCGTTTTTGTGAGCCTGGGTTCTAGAGCTTATCACGTTACGCTTTAGATCTGTCTGATTGATGCTTTTCATCCGTTGTTGGATGTCTGTGTGGGCTGAAAGCTGCAGCTTCGCTCACTGGTGATAACAGCGCCTCTATAGCGGTCAGATAGAGAAATTACAGTCGCTGTGATAAACTCACTTCCAGCGCTGTGCCCCTGCTGGTTACTTTAGAAGACGCAGTCTTCCTGTAATTTGTACATGTTGAATGTTCCTGTTTTACACGGGAAACATTTTGAGAATATTGTACACACAGCACCCTTTCATTTGATTTTCACATATAATCAAATGTTGATGGCAGAACAGTTACACAGATTTAATACAGACATGTCTGCTTTTTGATAAAACTTGACACTTTTATCTTAGATTCTGTGCAAAACTAACTGTCTGTCACATTTTATTTTAGACTGCAAGTTTAAAATAACACATGAGGCACCTTTTGTCTTGATTTTCACAAAAATCACACAAAGACAGCTTCCTTTAATTTGATTTTCGCAGAAAATCACATGTTTATGGCAGAACAGTTACACAGAATTCAGACAGACATGTCTGCTTTTTGATAAAACTTGACAATTTTATCTTAAATTCTGTGCAGAACAAGCTGTACTTGGATGTTTTCTGAGCAGCTCATGCAATTTGCATGTTTGCACGCTGCGAAATAAGACCCACTTTGCTCGATTTTTCACAGAAAATCAGTACAATGATGGACAGTTCAACAAGTTCATCAACAACAGGGGGGCCTGCTTCATCATTTGATAGGTACTTAGCTGCAAAGCACGTCCTTCAGGAACCAGGTGAACATCCCCTGGTGTTTTACGACAGGCTCCTCTCTGTTTACACAGGGAATAAAACTGTCACTGGGATTGAGGAAGATGTGGAGTTTAAAAATCGTTTCACTTTGAATCTAATACCTTTCATAATGAAATGTGTTCGCTTCAATGTTAATTGCAAAGAGAGTACCATGGCAGAAATTAAACAATGTGCTGTGGAATTTTTTGACATGCTCGAACAGCGAAAAACACCCTCAGTGGTGTGCCCAGGTCAAAAGGTCACATCCCACTCGCAGGAAGTAGAAGAGGTTCCCTCTCCTTCAGAGTGCGAGAGGTCACAGGTTTTTCATAATAACAAACAACAGCATGGTGCTACGAGCTGTAAAGTTGACTCTGATCGGTTCACGGGGAGTTCTGAACCCCTTGCCCCTCAGGTTGAAAACCCTGTGATGAGCAATGAACCACAAAAGGCAGGTGTTCGCTCTCTAGATGAACCAAGATGGTTCAGATCGAACCAAAAGAGTTCTCACCTAGGTCTCACAGTGGGTGAACTTCGAGAGAAGTTGATGTCTGGGAACCGTGACCCTTTGAAAAATGGTCTGTCCCGACATGTGCCCCCGAGAAGCGGCCCTCCTGCCCCTGCCCCTCGAACTGCACAGTTTGAGACATGCAATGAGTCACACATGCTCCAGATTATGGAAGCGGCGCCTCCGCGCGTGGACGTGACTGAGGTTGTGAGTTGTTTGTCAAATGATTTGAATGTTACGGTGGTTGACCAAGCTGACACAACGTGTGACGTTGTCCTTGATGATAACACAAACAACGTTCATCCTGATGAAGCGACGCGCAACACTGCCTTTTGCAACAACTCAGTGCACACAGTTGACAACATCGACGTCGGCACTGACATAAATGCTGACAGCAAACAAATTGCTGAAAATCCACATCCTGAATGTCATGAAGCAGACAGCCGTCATGATGCTGACAGCGACGACGCTTACACAGACAGAATCACACGTACACAGAAACGTGTGGAAAAACCTGAATGGTTTCTGTGTAACTTTATAAAAAGGGGAAAAGCTAAGAGAGCTTACCTGCCACTCACATTGGAAGGGGTCCTCGCGCAAGAAGCGCTCCTGGTTAGCGGCTCAGACGTGTCTACCATGTCAGCCGAACTGTTTGAGGAGCTAAGGACCGCCGCTAACGATGTTGACAGGCAAATACCCTTTGTGAAATACACTTATGGTGAGCAACAGGGCCTCGCAAAGACGAGAACAACCCTAATAGCCATGGTTCACATGCAGATTGGCGAAATGTCACTATACCACCCGGTATATGTGTCTGAACTTGACTCACTCCAGACTCCATTTGTGGTTGGCCAAGATTTTATTAATCGCTTTGAAGCGATTATAAATTATGGCAATCAGACAATGTGGGCCACAGTGAGCAGTCCACTGCCAATCGAGGTACCTCCCCAGGGTCAGGACACTGACTGTCTAACAACAGGTACCGCTAAGGTCACAAGGGATTCCCCAACCGAGACCACAAACCCGGTAAGTGAACCTTCATATACAGGTGAGACAGAGGAGACTCAACAATTGGACCAGACTCTGGCCCATCACGAGGACCTCCTCTGCGAGCTGACACCTTCAGCACTCACTGAACACTACCTACCACCGGTAGAAGAAGGTGTGGAGATCCAAGGGTCCCACACCGATGACGCTGTACTGTCCTATGGGACAGGTAATGCGGCATACAGCCAAGCTTTCAGTGAAGTCTTGGTTCAAGGACATCTGAGCCCACGTAGTGACAGTCTACAACACGCTGACAGTCACTTGGACTTCATTGTTACAGATTTTGAGGACCCCTCCTCAAACAAAAGGGGGGCAGACTCACACTTCCTACCACAGGTAGAGGACGGTGTAGAGGTCCAAGGATCACGCACCGAGAACGCTGTGCTGTCCTCTGGGACAGGTAATTCAGTTATCATCCAAGCTTTCAATGAAACCTTGGTTCAAGAGCATTTGAATCTAGAACTACTCAGAGATGACATAGTTCTTACAGACTCAAAGAGCGCCTCTTCATTCATGAAGTGGGAAGACACACCTCATAACGACAGTGACACGTCGCGGTCTGACCTGTCAGACACGCCTGCGACTGCTCCGACAGTTGTGACACACCTGAATTACGCAGAAAGAGGTAAACGTACAGAGATACGTTGGCCGAAACCTGTAAGGTTCCTGTACAAGGTTCCCAATAAACTGCGCGAACAGCTTAAACTAAACAATGGCATCCTAACTCGTGCCCATGGACGGACGTCCACACCCGTGTGCATGGTCCCTCATGACCACAGGGGGGTGATGTTAGGTCATGCCCATGTCAAGGACAAAGATTTCAATAACCCCACAAACGACAAAGAGCTCGCAAACTCACAGACTTCATGGGAAAATAAGGTCATCCAAGCACAGGATAGTAAATAAACTGAACAGTTTAAACTATTCTAGTTGCGAAAAGAAACCGTTCCAACTAGAACTTAGAAACGCTAAGCATAAAACCCACAACAAAAACTAACCTTAACAACCGTTTAAATCTGCAGGATTTAATTGACATCGGTTATAAAGCTAAGAACTGTTTTTCTTGTGTGTGACGTTGGAGTCTGACGACCAGAGTGAGTTTGTTGTAGTGAAACGTTGTTTTTAGTTGCTTGATTGCTACTTTTGTTGTTATTGAAGTTGTTATTGTTTTCTGAACACTCCCAGCCAATAGAGGTTTATCATCTAATCTATAGGTAAGTCAGTAAACTGACCTAGTTTGTGTTTAATTACACAAACGGCCTATCGATTCCTTTACATCACAAAAAAAAAAAATCCACCCAATCAATATATTGTTACAGTATATTTACTATTTGAACATGAACGTACATCAGTACAAGCCAAGGTAATTTAACAATATGTGGCAAAATGCAACAATCCAACAAAAATCTTCCCAGAGTTCCCCGCAAAATCGGAATGAAAACCACCCACAATCTGGTAACACTGGGAGTGACGCATGCGAGTGAAAGGGGGTGGGCATGACAGCTGTAACAAAACCACAAATTTAGCAATGAGTCGCAATATCGCTTGGATTTGAACCAGTACGTTTTGTATCCAATTAAAACAAGGATGTTAACAAATAAACTGGAAAATATTCTGGTAATTTATTGATATTTCCACAGTTGTGGTCTTGACTGGTCTTGAAAAAAATCCCAAGTCCTCAATGTCCAAGACCGAGACAAGACTGAGACCATAAGCGGTCGAGTCCGAGACAAGACCAAGACCATCAAAAAGTGGTCTTGAGACAAGTCTTGAGACCAAGACCAGTCTCGAGTACTACAACGCTAGTTTGATCACTAGCCAATGCTAGCCAATTATGTCCAATGGAAGGAAGTTCTATTTTAAAATCATGTCTGGAAACAAGTTAAACTTGATTCTTATTGAATAATTGTTATGATCTTAAATCATACCATAGGGATTGTAGGGTTTGCTTTGTTGCAGCTCCTGAGTGGCAGGACAGAGCTGATTATGTTCAGCTGTTTCCTGTCAGCTGATGCGGCTACCAGCTGTTTGTACCAACAAGACTCCAATGGAACATCGTCCCATTCGTGGTACCATGTCTGGCCCTATTGCTTGCTCAGATTCTTGGTGTAACCTGTTTTCTCCTTGTGTTCTTCAAAACTCTTCCTCATCATCCTGGTTCTGCCTCACACAAATGCCTGATCCCTGATTGTATAGGGCTCATAATAACACATTACCTTTAAATATCCAAAGAAATTGTATAAAAAGACAAAGTTATTACAATCTCAAAGGGACAGAGATATTCATCAAACCACAATTCAGAACCAGCTTAAAGGG
The DNA here is from genome assembly GCA_038048925.1 of Garcialebias charrua. Taxonomy (NCBI): domain Eukaryota; kingdom Metazoa; phylum Chordata; class Actinopteri; order Cyprinodontiformes; family Rivulidae; genus Garcialebias; species Garcialebias charrua. Next base: position 30,666 of record JBBPBX010011140.1, on the reverse strand, counting down.
ACGGTCTACCTCAATTCAGGGAGTTGGATTGTGGAATGTTCTGGAGAGTGATGTTAAAAATGAAAAATCAATGTATACATTTAAGAAAAAGGTCAAAAAGGACTTGCTCAAAAACTACATGATGTAGCTTAGTGTGTTTGTGTATTACACTTATGTTGTACGTATGATGTAGCTTAGTGTGTTTGTGTATTACAGTTTGAAAAATTAAGTAGAGTTATTCATTTTGTGATGTAGTTTGTGTATTACAGTTAGAAAAATTAAGTAGAGTTGTTCATTTTGTGATGTACGGTAGTCTGTGTTTGAAGGTTATCATTGGTTGAACAAACTGTGAAATAAGGGGCAGATATAATAAGATTTCATCTTCTTTCTGCTCCTTTCATTTTATCCTACTTGTATTCTTGTATCTGATGAAACTGTTTTGTATTGTTCTTTTAAAATGAATGAATAAATATCAAATCAAATCAAATCAAAATCCCCAGTGTCTGAGTTCTCCTTGGATTCCTACATCAGCCATCTAAACAGCACAATAACAACAACTGAATACCTGCCATCCAGCCTTAAGTTTCATCCTGCTCTCTCACCATCTTTCACTTACCTTGTATCCTTGGTCTGCTCCACCATCCTGGAATCCCCCGGTACAAAATCCAAACCTAAAAGAGAAGAACATAAACTCCCTCTTGTTGTGGGAGTGCTGTCGCAGAGGTTAAGAAGGTGCGCTTGTGATCGAAAGATCGCAGGGTCAAGCCCCAGTACCAACAACATTTAAAAAATATGTGGGTGGGATAAGTGAAGCAGTCACACCTGTCTCCACCCTCATCTGCCCCACTCTGGGCCCATGAGCACGGCCCTTAACCCACACCATCTGCTCCCCCGGGAACCCTACATATCAGCTCTCTGCTCCACACAGAGGGCTGTGGTAGCTCAGTGGTCTGTGGTTGTGTCATGAAGGGCATCCGGCATAAAAAAAAAATTGCCAAGTCTTTGTGCGACTAGTTCGCTGTGTCGACCCCTGACGAAGGGAGAAGCTGAAAGGAAAATAAAAATAAACTCCCTCCTGTGTTACTGTACAATCACTATTTTTTAACAAATCACTTGCCTTTTTTCCATTTGTTCATTTATTATGTCTCATTTGGAACTCTGGGTATTTTAGGAATAAACACAAACGTAATGCATACTTTCTAATTCATGCTCAGTAATCCACATATAAAAATCCAACAAAGTTAAATCAGATCCTCTGGACTGCCTCAGATGAGTTGGCGCGAGAGAGGACAAATTGCAGAAACCACCCGAGCACCATCAAACTGGTTAATCCACAATGAGAAGGTGATCTTTATAAGACTGAGTTTGTTGTGGCTCCACGGACTGATGAAGTATTTTGGATGAAATATGAAATGTTTCAACAAAAAGAAACCGTCCAGATGACTTGGATAATGTATACTTGATTTTATCCACCTCAAATGGCTTCTTTAAAGAAAATGTAAGTGAGCCTGCAGTTTTTATGGTTATTTCCTGAAATTTTCTTCACATAACTTCTCCTACAAAAAATAACATTCCTCTGCTGTTTCCCACTTTGTCTTAAGCACATCTCCAGAAGTCCTCATCCCTGAATGTGGAGCTCCCAGAGTCAAGTGCAAGTTGTGCCACCAATCTTTGTTGGGGAACAGAAAAGGGTTTATTTCATACCATGCTTCATAAACCAGCACTAAACCTGTGAGGGTGGGCAAACAGGAGGTAAACACATTGTGAGCCATGGGGATTCTCCAACATGGCTGCACCTCAAACTCCCTCGATTTACACCAAGCGTTAAATCAAAGATGGGGGAACTGGCTATATGCAGGGCTGGGGATTAGTTCTGGAGAAATGACTTGGTGCTAATTGGAAAAGGAAACCCTACAACACTATCTAAGCACAAAACTCATTATGCCGCATCCTGGAGTGAGAGCGTGGGAGAAATTGAAAATATGATGAATACAAATGATGATAGGGTTTAAAGTCTAGTCTTGTGAACTTGTGATGGACAGATCAGGGTAATGGGTGATGAAAGTGTTTGGAATAAAAGTCACAAAATGGGTTCGTTTGAAAGCAGAGAAATGTGGGACGCTAACGTGCACAGTGGGTAGGATTAAAGGTTGCTCTGAATGCTAATCCACCTGCTCCATGATAATAATGGCTGACACAGAAGGAGAGAGGTGATTTCAACTTTTCACATCATGCCCCCCAAGGCTATTGTGTGTGAAAAGGAGTGAACGTGATGTAGTGGAGGGAGAATGGGAGTCAAGAGAACCTTCCAAGAAAATAGAAAACCATACCAACAGTGTTACGACCAGTAATAGGTGGTTCAGTTGAAAGGTTGGGATTGTATACAGCTAATTTCATCTGACAGGATAAGGGATAAAAATGGGTTTCTCCTCCACAGCCAGCTACAGGGCCAACCCTGTCCAATCCTTGTGATGGAGTGGGGCATAGACCCCTCCTTTACCTGGGAAAAGATGAAGCAGAAGGAGGAGGAGGCGCTTTATTGAAGGTGAAAAGTTGCAATGTTTTCTGAGTGGACACCCTCAAGGGCAGCTGGCAAAAGATTAGAGGATGTTATTAGAAAGCAATGGGCTGTACCTTCCACTCATAATCCTCCTACATGAATCATGGGGGGTGAGGCGTGTGGGGTGAATGTGCTTAACCTGATACCATCAGTGGCATTACATCCCCAGGACTGTAAAATACAGTGCTTATACCTAGTCTTAGATAATTTTTAAACACTGTTTAGTCACAAAACCCCTTCCCCAAATGTCTGGAAAACAGGCATGTAATGGTCGAGTCCATTTTAAAATTGGGGGATATGTTTATTTTGTATCCTGATGCATAATTAATAATCTAGGTAGATAAATCTACCAAGGTTCAGTCAGGTCCTCTGGATGGATTCTTATTGTTGAAACATTTAGTAATTTATCAAAAAGCGGCTTCTTCAATCAGAAGCGTGATTAAGTCCCTTTTTCATCCCTTTTGATGAAAGCCGAAACATTTAAACAAATAATCAATCCAGAGGTCCTGAGTCAGCCTTGCTAGGTTTATTTCATACTTTTAAAAAAAGACTCAGAGGAACTTTCAGATTTTGGATGGTCTGACTGGTACTCCAGTTTCTTCCCACCGACCAAAAACATGCATGTTAGACTGATTGGTAACTCTAAATTATCCCTGGGTGTGAATGAGTGAGTGAATGGTTATTTCTCATTTGTCTCCGTGTCCCTGTCATGGACTGGAGACCTGTCCAGCGTTTCTCCTGCCTCTCTCACAGTGACTGCTGGAAATGGGCAACAATGACCCCCATGACCCCCTTCTTTCTGCTCCTTTCATTTTATCCTACTTGTATTCTTGTATCTGATTAAACTGTCTTGTATTGTTCTTTTAAAATGAATGAATAAACATCAAATCAAATGATGACCCAAAATGGATGAAGAAGGTAAAGATAATGGATGGATGGATGCATGAAACCAAGGTTTTCAATATTTATTTGAGTTATGATTCTAAGTGAACTGATTTGACCTAAAAGCAGCAACTTAAACATTATTTTTCTAACATTTTGACTTGCTTTTGGCCATTCCTATTTAGTTTTCTCAAGGTGCTTTGATTCTCATTGCTGCCACTCACAACAATAAATGTTTTCATCACATATGGGCCTAAGATAGTTCACCAAATAAAAGGTCTCCAAGGAGGTCAACCACTCAACTCAGCTCACTGCTTCCTGTATGTAATCATGCATTTCTCGCTTTCTCTTAGAAAAACCAAGGCTTTTCATATGTGGGTACATTGTAATGTGCACTTGTGTACATTATATTCCATCTTACTTTAAATAAAGACTACTAAAAATATCAATACATTGCAGAGATTTTCAGCTTTAACAGCCCGCAAAGACACCAATTCATATAACTCTGACTTGTACAAGTTTAAAATAATCAATAAATGAAAAACAAATAAACAAGTAATTTTGTTCTTACTCTACAAATATAAAGGACAGTGAAGGCCATGGAAAGTAAATAAACTCATTGTAGTGTTTTGTTTTTTGTTTCTTCAAAATATTAATAATAAAACTGTATGGTATGTTTGATGAGGGCATCTTGCACTCACCTCTGTGTTAATCTCATCATATATTCTTTCAGTGAGCATATCAAAAGATAACCTTGAACATCATGCTTCAAATGCAGCAGTCTGTGTAATAAAGATTGAATAAGCCCTGGTAAAATGTACTTTATGTGTTGCAACTGCGTGACATTAAAAAATGACGAGTTTCCCTGTAGTTAGTTTTTCTTTTGTCTGTGAAACCATGTTATCTGCAGGTGGCACGGTGGCTCAGTTGGAAGAGCTGTTACCTCTCAGCGATGAGGTCGATGGACAAAATCCTGGCCTGGTGCCTTTCTGGGTGCAGTTTGCATGTTCTCTCCATGCATGCGTGGGTTTTCTCCGGGTACTCCGGTTTCCTCCCACAGACCAAAAACATGCATGTTAGACTGACTGGTAACTCTAAATTGTCTTTAGGTGTGAGTGAGAGAGTGAATTGTTGTTTGTCTTGTTTGTCCCTCTATGTGTCCCTGTGATGAACTGGAGACCTGTCCAGGGTGTACCCCGTCTCTCACACAGTGACTGTTGGACATGGGCACCAGTGACCCCTGTGACCCGAAAAGGAAGAAACAGGTAAAAGGTAATACTTTGTATATGTATGTATGTATATGTATGTACAGTATATGTATGTATGTATGTATGTATATGTAGGCTATATGCATATATGTAATATGTATATGTATGTATATGTATGTATGTATGTATGTATATGTATGTATGCTTGTATGCATGTACATACGTACATATGTATGTACGTACATATGGATGTATGTACGGATGGATGGATGGGTGGATGGATTGATGGAGATTATCTGCAGGTCGTGTTTTGTCTCCATACTGTAGACAGTGGACATCATGCGATTAGTCTGGAGAAAATGATTTTTTTTTTTTGACAAATTCTGAAAAGGGCCACCAGAGGAGAAAATTGAATTTTTGATCATGTAAATAAAATAAATCTCAATACTTTCTGTGGTTTTAAGGACAACAATATCCTGGATTCTTGTATCCCTTAACTTTGCCAATGACAAAGATGAAAAGACCTAGAAAAAAAGCTAACATTATTTTAGCACAGACTGAATATTTTAGTCTGCAATAAAAAAAAATATGTGCATAACTTTTAATAAATGAAATATTCAGCATCATTTTTATATGCAGTTGGACACAGACTCAACTCCTCCAATTGCATATCATTTTTTATCCCAATACTTTTTTTCTACCTTTAAGAAAATGTCTCTGTCAAGAAAATAAGCAGATATGCCCACAAAAAGCACTAGATTACCCATTGTAGGGGGTGTAGTGATATAGGCCCTCTGTCTCGACCTTCAAGTACACCTCTCTGCATCTCTTTGAAACTCTAAGTGTTACACCTTCTTGAAGCCCTCAAGGAGACAATTGGACACTTATATTGGTTAACAATTATTATGAATTAATGGACACTAAGTAATCAGATTGAACTTTCTCTTTAATGTGTGTTAATTCAGAATTGATCAAACAGTATACTTTTTGTCATTTCAATGATGATCTGTTACTTGCATGAGTTTGACCTTTATGCTGGTTTATTCTTCAATACAAAGTGTGCTCTGAATCTAAGACTGTGAGTCAGGGAAAAAGCTGTTACTTCCTTTGTGTTTTGTCTTCAAGATAGACTCAACAGGCCAGTCCATCTGGCCGTCTATGTAAACAGTTTTCCTGTCTCCGTCAAGAGACTTTCGGCCAATAGTCATCGAGGAGGTGGGGAGACCCCACCTCCCCTATAAATGGGCACTTCCTGCATTTTCCCTTTAGTGCTTTGGGGAGAACTAACTGACAATCTGGTCTCTCTCCTCTGGGAAAGCTGGAGACGCTCCGGTCATTGTGCCAACTCGACCCACGTCTCAGCTGGAGTCACGGCAAAGCTTTGCTGTGCCTCGAAACACTCATTTCTGAAAGAATTTGTTTTCGGAAGTTTTATTTTGAAAGTTCAGCCAGTAGCTGGCTCTGTTCCTGCCGGGAGAAGCGTTCTTCTTACTCGTCTGAATCAGCTCACACACGCGGAAGCCCATCTGGACGTGAACTGGACAACACAGTCCGTTAATGTCCACAAACTTCAACTCTTATCTCCAAGACGTATCGTCAACAGGTAACGAGGCGTTGATTGTGTCCTGAACGTGTGAGAAGCCCAGCTGAAACCTGTATGGGAAAGTTTGCCACCCTGGTTGTTTCAAAATAATCAATTTCAGTTAACTTAGCTTTCATCTTCTTCCTCCTATTTCTTATTTTTCATAAGCTTTTAATCTGTCAAGTAATGTGCCAACAGTTTAAGTTCTAACTGTCTGTTTGTTTTAATTTGAATTCTTGTCAACGTAGTTATTAAATCAGAGCTAATATCGATACAAATGTTTAATGTAATTTTTGTGATAGTTTCAATAAAAGGTCTATTTTTCTGGTAGACCAACATAAGTTGAAGTCTCTCGTGAAATTACATTTCTGGCTAATCACATCACAGATTTATTGATTTATTCTGAAAAAGTTGAGACCCCGTGAATTGGTGGCATGTTTGTGCAGATAAAAGTCTGCTCAGACCTGCGCATCTAAAAATATAGGGAAGTCAGTAAAGTCCTATATCTCTACAATAATGGTGGTCCAGTAAGTGTTTAAATACCTTACCCCACATTATTCATTACAGGGGCATACCTTCAACAATGACACCATTCCCATTGTGTGATATTAGAAGAGTTTATATCAACCCAATACCAAGTAAGTAAGAACCAGTATCACCAACATTACCAATACAAACATTTTTTTCATAATTAAAGTTGCTGCATCATATTGCTATATGTGAATGAAATTTTAGAACCTTTAAGTTCCCTTTATCAGTCGGATTACTCGGTGCAACACTATTGCCATGGGAATTGCACCCCGCGCAATTACCTGAAGGAATACATTCACGCCTTTACGGTATTGGGCGTCACCCTAGAGGCCCCACGTCTGGGTACTTAAGACGCGAGCGCCCATCTAAACTGTCTCTTTTTTCCCTTCACCACGCTTAAACCTGAACTTCGTTGGACTTCTCTGTAGACACATCACTCATTGGAGGTGAGCTCGCTCCCTATGCTGAGCGTACAGAGAAATTTCCTGAGTATTTCTGGGCTTGCGAAAGCTAGTCCAGCACATTTTTCCTTAACCACAAAGTTTTCTTCTCTTTTCTCTCCGCAGCTGCTTCACTCGATGGCGCTAACTGCGTCACATTGCTACCTTGCTAACGAGTAGCAGGCTAGCCAGCAAAAGCGACGCGACGGAGGAGACATCCCGGCCAAGGATTTTAAGACAACTTGCTTGTTTCTTCTTGGCCATGGCTCCCGAGAAGGGAAAGCGAAAACCAAGATTTACAAAAAAGGCTGGTAGGACGACGAGTCCCAGCTCGCGCGCCTGCCCCAGCGGATGTGGATTTTCCCTTTCGGCGACAGACACCCGCGAGGCCTGTCCTGTCTGCCTGGGGATGCTGCACGCAAAAACAGCGTTGGACGCCACCGACTCCTGTCCACACTGCGGCCAGATGTTGGAGGCGGTGAGGAGACACCACGTAGACATTGTGGCCAAAGCCATGGACGCCGCTGCGGCACCAACAGACCCGGACCTCACAGAAGCTCTCACCCCCACGCAGGAGCTCAAGAGCATGGATCTGGAAGACAGTAGACGGGTCGAATGGGGGGACAGCCCGGACATGGCGGCTCCCGTCAGGGACTCGACGGCCGGATTTGACACTCGAGGCATGATGAATGCGGACGAGATCTCGCTAACAGCCTCAGGTGAAATTTCTGGTGATGAAGCCGACAACGAGTATGAAGGAGAGGAAGAGGACCACTCCCAGAACCCGGCGCCAGTGCTGCCCGAGACAGACACTTCGATCCCTGCACTGTTCGACCTATGTCGCAGAGCGGCGGACGCGCTACAGATCCCATGGCCGGAACCTCCACCTCGTCAAAAGGGTCACGAGGTTGGCAGGGAATTATTTTTATGCCAAGCAGCAGTCTACAACAAGGCACAGGATGCCCATCTTCCCGGATTTCCTCACGGAGCTTACTCGCACCTGGGCTGAACCCAGGGCTCCCATGCTGCTCCCGCTCTCCCAGTTCCTTGACGTGGCTGGAATGGAAGCAGCAGGAATGGCCAACATGCCACAGATGGAGGACACGCTGGCGTCTCACCTGGCCCCCAGATAGTCTGGAACAAAACCAACTTTGCCCAGCAAAGCCTGTCGAGCTTCAGCTGTTCAGCTCGAAAAATGTTACAGAGCTCAGGGCATCGCGACATGTGCGATGAACGCCTCTGCCATGATGCAAGCGTACCTGGCAGAGAAAGTACAGGAGCTCCAGGTGACAACAGACAAGCAGGCTGCGACTGAGGTACTGGACAAGGCTCGCAGGGCCACTGACTTTGTGTTCCGCATGATGGGCACGGCAACCATCGCACAGGGGAGGTGTATGGCTGAAGTGGTCATCGCCCAGCGTCATCTGTGGATGACCCTGACGGACCTTCCAGAAGGTCAGCGGGTCCCCTTTTTGCACCACTTGATCGAGCCGACGGGACTCTTCGGGAGAGCTCTGGACCGGATCCAGACCAAGCTGGAGCAGAGGTGTAAACAGGCTGAAGCCCTCCGTGAGGGCATGCCAAGGAAAGCTTTTGCCCCCCCCCAGGGAGACGAGCGGGAGTAGACCCATGCAGCCTCAACACCGCTCAGCCACACGCCGTCCCCCGCAGAAGAGGCTAGCTTACGACGTGGAGCACCGGTATTGAACCCCAGCAGGTCCACCTCAGGTCGGTCAGTCCTGGAGTAGGAACAGATTTGTGGCTGCAGCAGACAGACCTCGCGGCGTCCGTAGGCAGGCAGACCGGCTCACACAAGGCCGGGCGGGGGAAGTCACACACTTGTCCCCCGCGCCTCAGTAGCTCGAAGGGCCGAGAATACACAAACCCCCCAAGCTCACAGCACGTCCGCACGCCCGGAGGACATGTCGGCTAAACACGGTAACCATGATGACGGACTGTCATTGCCCCCAACTGCATCTCAGCGAATGACCGCACCGGGCCAAGGGGGCACTGCAACCGCCCGCAAGCCTGGGTCGTGCACACATGCTGAAAGGGAGGACGACAGTAATGCTGCAAAAATGGTAAATAAATGTCGTCACAACAGAAACAATGCACCCTGGCCGACCCGGATAATTTTTCCTCGTGCCCAAGAGAGTCTGGACCTTGTGAATCAGTCCCGGTCTATAG
>JBBPBX010011140.1:7780-20762 GCA_038048925.1 Garcialebias charrua | reverse complement strand
CATCCTTGAATAACAACCCCTCATCGGGAGGTTTTCAACTTCGTCATAAAACCGCAGAGAAACACTCCGATTACACCACAAATTACCGTATTTCTGGGCATACGGGTCACCACATCTTTGGTCAGGGCTAGTCCTTAGAGGAAGTGTGCCTGATATAGCTCCCTCGAATTGAAGCCATCTCCAGAGTAGTGGCGGCTTGTGAACCAGATCCAGCCATGGTACGGCCTGGAATCCAGAGGTCTGTCCATATACAAAACCGGCATGCTCTACGTTCCGTGCCTCTCACCAAACGAAGCAAACGCAGACGAACTAGCCCACGGCTGACCAGAAGGGGCGCTACGTCGCACCTCTCCCCCCGCACCCCCAATTTGGGTAACGCGGGAGCACACAGGCAGGAGGGACCCCTCCCTAATATTGTTGGCCCTCAGATGGCCACGGGGCCCATGGCCCTCGGAGGTGTGCTCAATGCTGACACATTGACAGCTGCTCCCCTTCAGGAGCCTGCTGTCTCAACCACACAAGCAGCCTCTCTACTTACATCCAGGACTGTGGCAAATCTTAGCTTGGTTGCTGAAAGGAACAAACTGATGGCCTTAGGCCTCCCTAGCAACGTAGTAAACACGATCCAGGGAGCGAGAGCAATGTCAACACAGACTCTCTATGCTCATAAATGGTGTGTTTTTGAAGCTTGGTGCATGGAAAGGAATATTGTCCCTTATTCCTATGACCTGGTCCAGCTTCTTACCTTTCTACAGGACCTGCTAGAGAAAGGCCGCTCATTTTCCACAAATAAGGTGTTTTTATCAGCCATCTCGGCATGCCTAGAAGGCTGGGGGTGAAAGACACCCGGTGCACACCCTCTCATGATACGGTTCATGAAGGGTGTGTTAAGGAAGAGATCCCCCAGCAGGACTTTGACCCCTGACTGGGACCTCCAGTTAGTCCTGAATGCTCTCTGTGAGCCTCCATTCGAACCTTTAAGTGACATTAAGATAGATTTGCTATCTTATAGAACTGCTCTACTCCTGGCTCTTTGCTCAGCTAAACATGTGGGTGACCTCCATGCTTTGTCGGTGCATCCAATGTGTACAAAGTTTGCCCCTGACGGGTCAAAGGTCACCCTATGACCTAACCCCGCATACATCCCAAATGTTCTAACTTTGAATCCCAGAAGTCTGGACTTTGAACTCTATTCATTTCCTCCTGCTCCAGTCCTCACTGAGGAACAGAGTAGGCTGAGAGCACTCTGCTCTGTTAGGGCTTTAAGTGCTTACATCGTAAGAACAGCTGATTGGAGGAAAACAAATCAACTGTTTGTATGTTTTGCCAACCCGGCTACTGGCAGGGCCCTGTCAAAGCAGCGTCTCTCACACTTGATGACTGAGGCCAGTAAGAGGGTGTACAGTAGCAGAGGTCAACAGGTGCCCTCTGGGGTTCGTGCCCACTCCACTCGAGACTTGGCCGCCTCGTGGTCGCTGTTCAAGTGCGTATCAGTTGCAGACATCTGTGCAACTACAAACTGGAGCTTAACGAACACGTTTGCAAAATATTACAGTTTGGACGTTACTGCATGTGACGTCACTCAGGCTGTCCTCTCTAACACAGTCGAGAGCGGCCGAGAGTTGCCTAATGTATAAAGGCTGAAGTTCTCACAAGCATGCATGTTACTGAGCATTTCAAGGGCGTGAATGAATTATGTTCCCATAGCAATAGTGTTGCACAGAGTGACCTGACTGATGAAGGGAACTGAAAGTTATGCACCATAACTCATGTTCCCTGAAGGAAGGGAACGAGGTGCAACACAGTTGGCCCTTTTCAATGCTGAAGCTCGGTGAAGTGCTCTTGGAGACCGTTGGATGGGCGCTCGCGTCTTAAGTACCCAGAGGGCGGGGCCTCTGGGGTGACGCTGACGCCCAATGCCGTAAAGGCGTGAATGTATTCCTTCAGGTAATTGCGTGGGTGAGGGATAAAGTATCATAGCAATAGTGTTACACCTCGTTCCCTTCCTTCAGGGAACATGAGTTATGGTGCATAACTTTCAGATATTATGGCTGTTCCAAAGTCCAAACAAGTAAAGTTGTGTAAAGATAAATCCCTTGGCCTGTCCTAGTACATAAATACTATTAAAACTTACATAAAACATTTAAGATTTTAAAAGACAGGGAATTTTTCATCATTCATTTTCATCCAGTGCTATAAGACTAACACCTCAAATCCCCCCAGACTGCTGACAGCATCTTTTTATAGGGATTTGTTGTCTTGATGTCTACTTTCTGCTCAGCATTTTTCAGTCTCATTATTCTGCAGTCAGGAAGTGAGAGACACAAGTACTGTATGTGGTTAGTACTACAGTGACCCTAATGTTGCTGTTCATCCTCCAGGAGTAGACTGATAAAGTTCAGAATAAAAGCTATAATTATAAATTCAAAACAATTTAAACTGAATACAATATCAAGTCAAAGTCAAAGTCAACTTTATTGTCAGAACTGCAATATGTACAGGACATACACAGGATTGAAATTGCATTTCTCTCTCAGTCCCTCGGTGCAACAGTAACCATTTAAACACTAAACAATTAATAAACAAGCATAAAATGAAATAATAAAAGTTTAGTACTGTCCTGAGTTTTTTGCATAGTAGTTTTTCATAGTAGTAAAAAAGTATAAAAAGTTTCACCAACACCAAAACACCAACATTTAATAAACATAATCATAAAATGAAATAGAGTGTAATACTGTCCTGAGTTTTTTCATAGTAGTTTTCCATAGTAGTATAAAAGTATAAAAAGTTTCACCAACACCAAAAATGAAATAGAGTGTAATACTGTCCCGAAGTATAAAGTATAAAAAGTATATCTATAAAATAAATGAAGGTTCTGGCATTTGACATTTGTAAAGGTGTAGTGGCTAAGGCTTTTGACTTGGAACCCGAAGGACGCGGGTTCGCGCCCCGGCCCCGGCCACTACACACCTTGGGGTGTCTATGAGTGCACATCTAATTCTCCAGCTCCCCGAGCGCTGACTACGGCTGCTCGCTGCACCACCTGGTGGTGGTTGGGTTAAAGGCAGAGGACCAATTTCGTCTGTCAAGTATGGGAAACATACACAGATGACAAATGTGACAAATTATTATTATTATTATTAAAGAGTGACAAAGCAGCATATGGGGTTAATGTACACAGTATATGAGAACTGTGGGTGATTTTATGTATTTTAATGAAATGATTTGGCTACAGAATACCAGATCAAAACACTCTTCAACATGGAATGATGGATCCAAGCGCAGTTTCTGATTTTAAACAAATGAACAGATTTCTCGTCATGTGGGACCACCGACTGCACCAACCCCTCTGAATCTGAGACTGGACGCAGGCGTAGGATCTGAGACTGGACCTGGGTCTACGAGCTTTTCCCTCATCTGTACCTAAAAAAAAAGATTAGTAAACATTGTCATTTTTTGCATCACAAAGTTTAAAATAAGACTCCAAGTTTGCTACTCAAAGTAAGAAAAATAAATATACTTGCACCTAACATTTTTAACTAATTCACAAAAATAAATGTTCAATTTTATATTGATTTTAGTAAATTTATCTTTACAAGTGTCATTACCTGCTGTTTGTTCCTCTGCTGCTATCAGAGTACCGGTAAGTGTGTCTGTCAACTTCAGTGTGGGGATCTGGTCACGAGTGAGGGAAGAATGGAGCATGAGCTTGGCAGACAGATTGGTGCAGCATTTGCAGTATTACGGACTCTGTACCGGTCCATTGTGGTGAAGAGAGAGCTGAGCTGTAAGACCAGGCCGTCCTGAACAACATAAACAATTTAACAGAATCAATTATTCAAATGTTGGAAGTTATACCCAAAACATTACTTTTTAATGTAATATTTTCTGAACAGACACATTCCCAATGCTTTATTCACACATGAAAACATAAGGGAACCAAAATCAAAACAATGACAATGTTGCAGTGTTCAAATATCTATTTGAAATATAATGTGTATGTATACATACACAGTGTACGTATATACAGTACATACAGCATTATATACTGTGTACTCTCAGCTCTGCATGTACATACTGTGAACTCTCAGTTACTGCCACATCAAATTTTAGCTCAAAAACTGTAAAACTGTCAGTGATACAAACATTTTTGTTTCCAATATATTCAGGTAGCGATAGGGGGCATCTTAAATTGAGTTATCCTAAAGCGTTTCAGTTGTAAATGTCCGTCCAGTGATTAGTTTCAGAAAGCTTCATATAAATCTGTCCCTGCTGAAACCCATCTGTTCTCTCTGGCGTTTCATACTGTGTGAGCTGACTTTGTGTAGGTTACATGTATATATTTTATCCTGTGTTTTCATTTTAATGCTGTTCTTCTACATTTTTATTATAATTTCACTGCTGTAAATGTCATAGTTTTACCATTAGTGTGTGTTACTGTTTATGTAATTTTGTTGTGATGCACCAACTGTGACTTGACTGTCGTGTGGGTCCATGAGTTATTTTGCTAACAGACAGACTGACTACAAGTGTTAACGTGTGTGTCAGCCTGATGTCACAGAGTAAATAATGGTTCAAAATACATTATTAACAAGCAGCTTCCTAACAACAGAAAGTCGAGGCTAAACACGAGCGAGGCACTTTGTTGTCGTGTGTTACGGTGTGGATGTTAGCATACTAGCATAGCATTGCTAAGCTAGCGACAGTAACAAAGGAGCTAGATCATGAAAAAACTGTTCAAACACGCACAGTTTCGCTAAGTTATTCACATTGAATTTTGGTTTACCTGACAAAAAGTGATCAGAGCTTATTTTTGATGTTGACAATGGCAAATCCTTGCGGTTGATTTTACACAGCCAGACTCGCCGACGTTCAGTGGTGAGCGCTTCTGTATCTGTTCCTTCATGCTTCCATATTTTCGGAATTACGTAAAACTTACGCTTGGCAATTGCTCGATTGGTACAACCACTAACCCAACACGAAATAACCATTGCAATTATTTACAAATAAACAACCGCGAAAAATACATTGCTCGTAACCCACGCTGCTACTAGTGGTCAGGAGTGGAAATATCACCAACCAAAATGGTGGACAACCCAGAAATGCCCATTATGTGATGTCACATGGGAACTATGTATAGGTTAGTTAGGCAATAACAACAGAGCTAATAATTGTATACATTCTCGGTCTTAAAAATGATTTAATAATCTCTTTTTACTGATAATACTGATAAACCTGTTGTTTGTTTAGGAACTTCCTGCAGTCTGTCCAGAAAGTCTCCACTGGAGGAGCTTTTTGCTGAGGAAGAGGCACAACATAATGTCACAGCTCCATGTCCATGAAGAAACAAATGGAGAGAGGGCTGCAGATACCAGGACATCCCACCAGCCGTTCTGTCTGAGGATCCTGCTGCTGGTGGTGGAACCAGGTTAGCCCATCAGTGGGAGCTCAGTAACATGACTGCAGCATCAGACACTGGACAATATTATATGTATAATAATAATATATGTTGGTGAGTCCTCCATGATGGCTCTAATGTGGACTGGTGAGTCCTCCATGTTGGCTCTAATCTGCCCTGTGAGAAATTCATAGTAAATTTAACAAAAAGGAAAAAGTTCATAGCATTAAATTCAAACAGAAGTTCAAATTATTTCATCCTGAAAGAACTCTGGCTAACTACTGTAGCTCTTTTATAACATGGAGTTAAACTCAAAGTAGTCTCCTCAGATAAATAGTGTTACCATTACTTTTATATTAAAGTTTCTGTTCACTTATTATTTTTATATTAAAGTTTAACTTATTATTTTTATATTTGATTGTTTCTGGTCAGTGCCCTGAGACAACTTCTGTTGTGACTTGGAGCTATACAAATGCCGAGGCGTTCAAATGCCGTTTGTTGCCTCAGAAAAACTATAACAGCTTTGAAATAATGGTTTTTGTGCTGGAATCTCCTAAACCTCTGCTATGTGGCCTCTTTTATCGGCCTCCACAATACAATAAAGAATTTCTCGGTGAGTTTTCAGAACTACTGGCTGACCTGCTGCCAAAATTTGACTCGCTGCTCCTTTGTGGAGATTTCAACGTGCACACCTGTTGCTCAAGTAATCAACTTGGATATGAGTTTCAGGACCTTCTGGACTCTTTTAACCTGTCGCAGTCTGTCTCGGGGGCCACCCACAGCCAGGGTCATACACTGAACCTAATTATCTCCCACGGCCTTCACATATCTGCTGTGGAGATCCTGGACACCTGTATTTCGGACCACTTTCCCATATTATTTGAATTTTCCACCCCTCTTGCATCGAAAGCTGTTCTCCCAGCACATCTCTGCCGCTCCATCACCCCATCCACTCCAAGTCAGTTCACTGATGCCTTCAAGAGCACTGACTTATGCTCTGCTGTCAGCCTGGACCCATCTCTACATCCTGAGGACTTCATCACCTCCTTCCATCACACCTGCACAACGATCATGGACTCCATCGCTCCTCTCAAACAGGCATCTTCAAAAAACAGACCTTCACCATGGCTCAACGAAACGACGCGGGCTCTTCGACAACGTTGCAGAAAAGCAGAGCGAAAATGGAAGCGGGACCGGCTTCATGTATCTCAGGGAATACTGAGAGACTGTCTCTGTGATTATCAAAATGCTATGAAACAGGCCAAATCACAGTACCTCTCCAATTTAATCTCCTCCAGCTCCAACCGGCCGAGGACATTATTCAACACACTTCAATCTGTCATCAACCCATCTGTCAATGTTCTGAAAACTGCCACTCAGTCGACCTGTGAAGACTTTCAGAGCTATTTTGTCAACAAAATAGACTATCAGGCAGAACATTGTCAGCCCATCAAACACTGTCCAATCATGTGCGTCTGCAATAACCACAGCTGTTTTTGACCAATTTGACCTGGTCTCACTGCCTAACCTCACCAAGGTGGTTCAGCAGATGAAACCAACAAACTGTACCACTGCACTAAAACCATAGATATACGGTAAGATCTGATGTAGTATATCTCCGTATCCTTTACATATACTTATACTTATATTTCCGGATATTCTCTGGACATCATTCCCTCTAAAATGCTCAAACAGTCCTTTGATGTAATTGGTCCTTGTGTTTTGTCATTTATTATCAGCTGTCTAATTTCAGGTTATGTGCCATCCGCTTTCAAACATGCTGTGGTCAGGCCTCTTCTCAAAAAACCAGGCCTAGATCCTACAGCTCTCTCTAATTTCAGACCAGTTTCTCATCTGTCATTTCTATCAAAGGTCCTGGAAAAGATTGTTTTTACTCAACTTCAATCTTTTCTAGAGCTCAACAACCTGTTTGAAAAATTTCAGTCAGGTTTTCGAGCTCGTCACAGCACTGAATCTGCACTGCTCAAAGTGCAGAATGACATTCTTCTGTCTCTGGATGCAAAAAACCCTGCTCTGCTGGTGATGTTAGACCTCTCAGCAGCTTTTGACACCGTCGACCATCAGGTACTAATCAACCGCTTGTCTCAGCTGGTTGGCCTCCAGGGAGCTGTGCTTGAGTGGTTCAAATCTTACCTGACTGGGAGAACCTTTTCTGTCATGATAGGTGATCTGTCCTCCTCTTCATCAACCCCTCTGACCTCTGGCGTACCACAGGGATCCATTCTGGGGCCAGTCCTCTTTTCTCTTTACATGCTGCCATTAGGATCAATCATTGCACGTCATAATCTGTCTTTTCACATGTATGCAGACGATTTACAAATCTATCTGCCAGTCACTCCCAACCCCTCACTCAGTTCAAACACTCTTGTCAACTGCTTAAATGACATTAAGTACTGGCTGTCTCAAAACTTCCTCCACCTAAACACAGATAAAACTGAATGCATTTTATTTGGTGCACCCGATGACACCAGCAACATCCTTCCCAGTCCCAGTGTTGGTTTTCCCCTCCCCCACTTCAACCCGGTGGTCAGAAATCTTGGAGTGCAGCTTGACTCCAACTTAAAGTTTGATAAACAGATCAGTTCTGTTGTCAAGACCAGCTTTTTCCAGCTCCGTCTGCTCTCTAAAGTCAAGTCATTTCTCAGCCGTGGTGATCTGGAGAAGGCCATCCATGCCTTTTTCAACCTTTTTATTTATACAGGCTAGCCTCGTTGAGTCACGGGGACTCATTTACAAGAGGGACCTGTCTCACTCACACCAAACAACCATCCACTCTCACACTCACACCTAGGGTCAATTTAGAGTCACCAATCAGCCTAACAAGCATGTTTTTTGGTCTGTGGGAGGAAACCGGAGTACCCGGAGGAAACCCACGCATGCACGGGGAGAACATGCAAACTCCACCCAGAAAGGCCCCGGACCGGGATTTGAACCGGCAACCTTCTCGCTGAGAGGCAGCAGCTCTACCAGTTGTGCCACCGTGCTGCCTTTGTGACCTCCAGACTTGACTATTGTAATGCTTTGTATGTTGGTATTAATCAATCCTCCATCTCCCGTTTACAGCTTGTACAGAACTCTGCAGCACGCTTTTTGACTAACACACGAAAATATGAACACATCACTCCTGTCCTGTCCTGTCTACACTGGCTCCCGGTTCAGTTCAGGATACATTTTAAACTGTTGCTGTTTGTCTTCAAAGCTCTGAATGGACTCGCACCTCTCTACATCTCAGAACTTTTGAAAGCCCATCAGCCTGGCAGAGCTGCCAGTCAACACCTGCTGGAGGTGCCTCTTTCAAGGTACAAACAATGGGGAGACGGGTCATTTTCTGTTGCCGGCCCAAAAGCCTGTGTAGGGATATAGCACCCTCATGTCCGTATGGGATGTGGGCCTCTCCACATCTCTCTGAGACTCTCGGTGCTACACCTTCTTGAGGTCCTCGGGGAGACGAGTGGACACTTATATTTTTACAATTATTGTGAATTAATGGACACTAATTAATCAGATTGAACTTTCTTTTTAATGTGTGTTAATTCAGAATTGATCTACAATATTTTTTGTCATTCCAATGATGATCTGTTACTTGCATGAGTTTGACCTTCTGCTGGTTTCATTTCTGCAGAGCAAGCAGGCTCTGATTCTAAGACACAGTTCAGGGTAAACTGTTAGCTGTTCCCTTCTCTGTTTTGTCTATGAAGTTAGCCATAACATTCTCTGTGCTCACAAGCAGGCCATCTGGCCGATTTTGTAAACAGTTTTCCTGTTGTCCATAGAGACCATTCTGCCTATGAGATGAAAACCCATCTCTTATTTTATTAAAACCAGCCAGTAGTCATTAAGGAGGTGAGGAAGACCCCGCCTCCCATATAAAGGTCATTTCCTGCTTTTTCTTCTTTAGTGCTTTTGGAGAGAACTAACGGACAACTTGTTTCTCTCCTCTGGAAAAGCTGGAGACGCTCCGGTCATTTGTGTCAACTAGACCCACGTCTCAGCTGGAGTCACGGCAAAGCCTTGCTGTGCCTCGAAACACTCATTTCTGAAAGAATTTGTTTTCGGAAGTTTTATTTTGAAAGTCAGTCAGCGCGCTTGACCTTTGTTCCCTGCCGAGGGAGGCGAGTTTCCTCGTATCGTGAATCAGCCACACACGCTGAAGTTCCAACTGGACGGCCGTTGGACAAACTCATCCACGTCGTGTGTCCAGACACTTCTCCACTCTTATCTCCAAGAGACGAACCGTCAACAGGTAACGAGTCGTGGTGTGCTTGAACGTGTGGGAGCCCAGCAGTCTGCTCGTGTGGGGAAAAAGGTGTCACCCTGTCTGCTCAAAATAATCAATTTCAGTTAACTTAGCTTTCACTTTATTTCTTCCTCCTATTTCTTATTTTTCATAAGCTATTAATCTGTCAAGTAATGTGCCAACAGTTTAAGTTTCTAACTGTCTGTTTGTTTTAATTTGAATTCTTGTCAACGTAGTTATTAAATCAGAGCTAATATCGATACAAATGTTTAATGTAATTTTTGTGATAGTTTCAATAAAAGGTCTATTTTCTGGTAGACCAACATAAGTTGAAGTCTCTTGTGAAATTACATTTCTGGCTAATCACATCACAGATTTATTGATTTATTCTGAAAAAGTTGAGACCCCGTGAATTGGTGGCATGTTTGTGCAGATAAAAGTCTGCTCAGACCTGCGCATCCAAACTATAGGTAAGTCAGTAAACTGACCTCGTAAGTGTTTAATTACACAAACGGCCTATAGATTCGTTACATATTGGTGGCCCTACAGGTCTTCTGAAAGATTAAATTGATTAAGTTGTTTTTGTAGTCTATGTGTTACGGTTTTGTTGGCATAGTTTGCATCCTGTTGTGGACTTATAGAATGGTTTTGGCTGGTGAGTGTCTCAGAGATTGCTAATCGTGGCATTGTCTGGTGCGTTTCCCGGTAGAATTATCTTTTCTTTCACATTTCAACGTATGATTGAAGCTGCGGATGAATGTTTTGTCTGTGTTTGTGAGACGTTTTATTACGTGTCGCGAGGCTGCATGCATTTTTTCGTTTTGTGACCGCCGTGTCACCTCTGCTTCATTTTATTACATCTGCGGTTTGCTGTTGAAGGTCTGTTTCACTCATTTGCTGCTCCATTTTTACCTAATCTGTTACAACGTGTTGTTAGCCGAGGTTCGGGTGAAGCCCACTCAGCTTTTGGACCGGACGGGTTCCGGTTCCGAGTGACGTAAAGTCCGTTGTTGTACACAGTTAGCGTGCTGCCTTCTTTGGGGGGCGTGGGAGTTAGCCTGGATGTGTTTGAGCTCATTTACAGAATTTTCTGCGGTGTAAAAATACGTTTATTTTGTGATAGTGTGTCTAGAACTCTTTGGGTCGAGCTAACGTTAGCATTACCGAGGCAAGATGGCTGCTTAAAGCGCTGTGATTGGTCCATTGTGTGTCGTGTTCAAAAAAGTTGGTTTCTGTAGACTCTGGTTGTCTGATTCATTTTTGCACACATTTCTGACAGTTTATCTGTGTTGTTTGGGTTCTATGCACGTGATATCGTCGAAGACTGGCTTAACCGCGGTGTTTTGCGATATTTCTGATTGTTTTAGAACGTTGAAAAGTCCGTTCCACGCTCTTGTTCGACCGACCGCAGGTCCGTGAACACAACGCTCGAACGGCACGTCACACGTGGGTGGCGTTAGGGGTAGAAACTACATTTCCCGTGAACACTTGGGTTTTTGAACTACGGTTCTGTCTTCGCTGTGATTGGTCGATTACGCTGTATGTGTTGACGCTTGGGGGGTGAGGAGCTCACATCCTCGTCAACTTTCACTTCGGCTGCTTGTCCCAGACAAGTTTTCATGCTTGTTTGTCCATTACTGTCATTGAAAAGACTGTTTAATCGCGGTGTTTTTGTGATTTTAATGGGTGGATTGAGTCAGTTGCTCTGAAACTGCCGATCGCCATGTGACCAGGTCACGTGACACCGGGAGCTACAGCTGCTTTATGTGGACCGACCTTATTTCTTTTAAACGTAGTTTAAAAGGTTTCACAGTTCAACCGATTTTGCTCACATGATTTCGTTTTTGTGAGCCTAGGGTCCTAAAGCTATAACACGTAACGCTTTAGATCTGTCTGATTGATGCTTTTCATCCGTTGTTAGATGTCTGTGTGGGCTAAAAGCTGCAGCTTCGCTCACGGGTGATAACAGCACCTCTATAGCGGTCAGATAGAGAAATTACAGTCGCTGTGATAAACTCATTTCCAGCGCTGTGCCCCCTCCTGGTTACTTTAGAAGACGCAGTCTTCCTGTAATTTGTACATGTTGAATGTTCCTGTTTTCAACGGGAATCATTTTGAAATATTGTACTCACAGCGTCCTTTTAATTTGATTTACGCAGAAAATCAAATGTTGATGGCAGAACAGTTACACAGATTTAATACAGACATGTCTGCTTTTTGATAAACTTGACACTTTTATCATGAATTCTGCAGGTGCATCAACAAATTGTGGGCTTGATTCATCATTTGATAGGCACTTAGCTGCAAAGAACGTCCTTCAGGAACCAGGTGAACATCCCCTGGTGTTTTACGACAGGCTCCTCTCTGTTTACACAGGGGATAAAACTGTCCCTGGAATTGAGGAAGATTACCTGTTTAAAAGTCGTTTCACTTTGAATCTAATACCTTTCATAATGAAATGTGTTCGCTTCAATGTTAATTGCAAAGAGAGTACCATGGCAGAAATTAAACAATGTGCTATGGAATTTTTTGACATGCTCGAACAATGAAAAACACCCTCAGTGGTGTGCCCAGGTCAAAAGGTCACATCCCACTCGCAGGAAATAGAAGAGGTTCCCTCTCCTACAGAGTGCGAGATTAAACAGGTTTCTCATGATAACAAACAACAGTATGTTTCAAGCTGTAAAAGTGACTCAGATCGGTTCACAGGGATTTATGCTCCCTTTTCACTTCAGGTGGAAAACCCTGAGACGAGCAAAGAACCACACAAGGTAGGTGTTCGCTCTCTAGGTGAACCAGGATGGTTCGGATCGAACCAAAAGTGTTCTCACCTAGGTCTCACAGTGGGTGAACTTCGAGAGAAGTTGATGTCTGGGAACCGTGACCCTTTGAAAAATGGTCTGTCCCGACATGTACCCCCGAGAAGCGGCCCTCCTGCCCCTGGAGCTACATAGCTCGAGACATGCAATGAGTCACACAAGCTCCAGATTATGGAAATGACGCCTCCGCGCGTGGACGTGACTGAGGTTGTAAGTTGTTTGTCAAATGATTTGAATGTTACAGTGGTTGACCAAGCTGACACAACGTGTGACGTTGTCCTTGATGATAACACAAACAACGTTGTTCAATCTGACGAAGCGACGCGTAGCACTGCCTTTTGCAACAACTCAGTGCACACCGTTGACATCTACAACGTCAACACTGACAAAGATGCTGACAGCAAACAAATTGCTGAAAATCCACATCCTGAAGGTCATGAGGCAGACAGCCATCATGATGCTGGCAGCGACGACGATTACACAGACAGAGTCACACGTACACAGACA